>KN882151.1:0-116805 GCA_000934395.1 Fistulina hepatica ATCC 64428
GTTGATGTGACAGGATTCGGCGGCTTTGGTAACACCCCGCAGAACCAAGCGCAACAAAACCAGGGTGCAGGTCTGTTTGGGAACACCAACGCGAACGCCACAACTGGATTTGGTGGATTTGGTGCGTGAGGACGACTTATTCTTCTAGACTTCTACCTATCTTGGCTACAGGTACGACCAATGCCACTAGCAATGCGGGAAAGTCTCTATTTGGTATTGGCAATCAAGGTACCAACACGGGCTTTGGTACCACTGGCAGCGGAGGTTTGTTTGGAAATGCCAATGCCAACCAGCAGCCGCAGCAGACCGGAACATCCATATTTGGCAATACCGGTGGCGGCGGCTTGTTAGGTAGCAACCAGCAGCAGCAGCAACAACAACAAAACACGACTCAGCCTACAAATCCTCGTAAGTTGCATTTCGAAGAAAATATATTTTGCTAATGCAATGACTAGTGCTCGGAGGACAGGCGAATAACCAACAGCAGACGGGCACCAGCATCTTTGGTGGTGGTGGCGGCGGCAGCGGCAGCGGTGGTGGTCTGTTCGGAAACAGCGGCAACCAACCGCAATCTGGCCAGCAGCAGAATAACACATTTGGGGCTGGTCTGTTTGGCGGCAAGCCAGTTGCCTCTGCGGGCGGGGCGCTCTTTGGTCAGACCGCGGCGCCGGCAAACAATACCAGCAGCCTATTTGGCGGATTCAACAATAACCAGGCGAAGCCTGCAAATTCCATGTTTGGTAGTACGAACGTGGCGCAACCCCTAGGTGCCTCTACTACACAGCTGGGCAATAGTTTGTTTGGTACAAGCATGTTGGGTCCAGCAACTAACATGCTTAGTGCCACAGCGTCCAACTCTGGCGCGCAGGGTACGCTGACTGCCTCGATCATGCAGCCCATCGGCTCGAACCTGCCTATTTTCCAAATGTTACCGCCCGGACCCCGTTCTGTAGATATCGAGCAACCGAAGTCGAAGAACACTTACTTCATTGACGTGCCGACACGTACGCCCCTCCCACGAGCAAACCTCACATACAATTCGTCGCCTTCGAAGCTCCGCGGTTTCACTTCGATGTCTTCGTCTATAGCCGCGGGTGCGTTGACAACAAACAAGAATCGCGCAAACGCGCTTTCGCTTAGCCGTTCTGTCGATCCTCGTGCATCGGTCGGCCCGGACTCGTTCTTGTCGGGCAGCTCCAGTGCTGCTTTAGGAAGCGGCAATGGGCGAAACGGCGTTAAGAAGCTCATCCTCGACAAGAAGGTTGACCCCGCACAGTTCTTCCGGTCAGGCGCGAGCCCACAGTCGAAAATGTTCACGCCGAGCCTCGTTCAGTCCATCCGCGAGCGTGATGTTGCAAACGAGAAGAAGACGAAGGCACCGCCTCCGGCTCCCCCCGAGCCCCCACAGAATCGCTTTGGCGCGCCTGACGGTGTGCTTGATGGCGAGGAGGACAACTTGCAGCATGGGCAGTACTATTGCAAGCCGCCGCTCGAGAAATTGAAGCGCCTGAGCTACCAGGAGCTGAGTGCTGTGCCTGATTTGATTGTCGGGCGCGTCGGGTACGGATACGTGCAGTTCCTGGAGCCAGTCGACCTCACGACGCTTGATGAGCTCCGGCAGATCTTAGGCAAGATCGTACTGTTTGAGGAACGCGAGTGTACTGTGTATCCGTCCGGCGAGATGGATAAGCCTCCGCCAGGCAGTGGGCTCAATGTTCCTGCCCGTGTGACGCTGTACGGCTGCTGGCCGCTCGATAAGGCAACGCGTTCACCGATCAAGGATCCGAATGACCCGAAGGTTAAGAGGTATATCAAGCGCCTTCGGGAGACGCCCTTCACCTCCTTTGAGAGTTATGATATCGAGGAGGGCAAGTGGGTCTTTATGGCTGAGACCTTGTAGGGCAGTGGTCGAGTCTTCTCGTTGTTCAATCACGTGTTGTATGTTTTATGGGACTTTTGAAATTTGCTCAACTCTTTTTTTCTTTCATACGTTTGGTTCTATCTCATCAAGGTGTTCGTTTATCCTTTCGTCAATCAGTAGTCATATAGTTATTCCATCGTCGTAGTATACAGCATTTTTTTTTTCACTTCTCAATCCATCCGATCTCTCTCTCGTACGTCCAATCTTGTTACAGTCATGTCCCGAGTTTTTATGTAGTGTACAGTTTTCTGTTTTCACGACCCCGTCTTTTTATCCCTCTAAATAGCGCCCCAAGTAGCGTACACGATGTATCCATTCACTTACGTAGAAGTCACTCCATCAATGGCATGTCCGGATCCACGTCACACGTTAACGCTGTTAACTGGTGTTTGCGAAATTTAAGAGTTTGCAGTGCTTATTGCGCATGCTTAAGAAGGCAGAGGCCGTGCTGGCGCTCGCAAGACCGAAAAGGAGTATACACCAAGCCCCTGCTGCCTTCACGACACAGTTTCCCAGGGATTATGTACCAGGATGAAAACAATACGCCAGACGCGTTAAACTGCCATTATTAGCAATGTCCGTTGATGCACATGATGGATATACACAAAGATATCGGCAAAGCATGTCAATGTAATTAATACAGATGCAGAATGGAATTAGTAAATGTCTCAAGCAGGTCCCTCCATAACGACAACCACACGCGCAACCGCACTTCCTCAATCCCGACTCTCATTATCGTCGTCGTCGTCATCACCATCGCCTGCAGTCTCGCTCAAAGGTCCGCCTAACCAGAACACACGCCAGTCTTCCGCGTCCTTGCGGTACCACGCGTACATGCCCTGCTCTTCCTGCATCCTGGTGACGAGGTCCTCGGTATCGACACTGTCAAATGATTCCTCCGACACGCCACTCCGCGTGGAGGACGACCGCTGGACGCTGGACGACGGCGTGTCCCAGTGTCCTCCCTCGCACAGGAACGCGGCGTCCCCAGCACCGAGTTCTTCTTCCGCCACACGCAGTTCCCTCTGCACGCCGACCGGCACGCGGCCCCTGCTCCCCTTGGCCAAAAATGCGAGCGGTACCTCTTGCACCGCGGCACCCTCCTCGCCAAGCGCCACGAGCTGTAAGAAAGGCTCTTCAGCGCGCACATCGCAGCGCGCTGTGACCGTCGTCGGCGCTGAACGCCATGCAACCGCATATAACGGCGGAGACATCGCGGAATTGGAGGGGAGGGGCCGCGGCAAGATGTGTGTTCGTCTGCCGCGGGTGAGGACGTACACCTTCCGAGTAGCAAGCCCGATGCCCTTGCCTTTGCTGCCCGTATTGCCCAACGGTAGCTCGCACGTCGCTGGTGCTATCCAACGTGGGCCCTGCATTTCAAAAGACGCGCGCGATCGCCGTGGGGTAGTCCCCCCGTCAGGATATAGACGGACCGGCGAAGACGACGCCGACGCCGACATAGCGTGTTGTTGCTGCATCGACGCGTACTCTTCGTCGTGAAGCGTGAACTCCCCGACAGCCGAGTCAGCGAGGCGGATCCAGCCGGCTTTCTTGCCGAAGACAACAAAAAGGCAGAGCTGTGTGCCGTAGTTGATGGACACGCGGGTAAGTTCGCCCTCCATCGGTCGCATCGACTGTGTGCTCGTCGTACGCGCATGTCCACGGTGTAAGCGGAAGGTATTTTCAGAGAGACTGCGTACGACTTCAGATACGTTTTGCTGAAAAAATGTGATGCTTTTTGCAGGCATTGGCGTATAAAATTCCTGTGCATCTACTGTTAGCCCGTACTAATGACACCCTGTGTCGGCACGATATGAGCGATACCTTGACAAAACGGAATGCGCGTTCTCCTCGCGGAGTTTCATATAAAAGCACATTTGTCTTCGTTGCAACAGCGAGCAGCTGTCCACGGTCAGCGCGCTTGTCGTCCTGCTTCCATATCGCATAGGATTGAATGCTAGCTTGTGCAAGACGGGACCCTGGTGCAGCGAGCGGCACAAAATCAGTTGCCCACCGTACGGGGGCCTCATCCTCTACAACAGCCCAGCTCGAGGCGTCCGACAACACCGAGTCAGTCCTCATAGGCCCACAGCTGGGGGGAAAGCGTCCGCTTAAGGGAGTGCGGTCGGCCCCGGCGTGGACGGGGAAACTCACCGGGTTGGGAATTCGTGAGGGGGACAGCATGCTATGGTACGACGACGTCTGCGGCTCCGAATCCGAGTTGACACAGCCGGCGCCGAGCGGCTGGTCGATGAACGAGCGAAGGCTCCGCGCGAAGCTGTGCTGTGGCCGATGTTTCTTTGTTGGCGTTGCCTGCGCATTTAGGTGCCAGGTCTTATAAAGGTCAAGTGGCGGGCCACCGATGTCCTACAGGTACGCGGCGTAGCTCGCGTGTCATCGAGGCTGCCAGTCGCTGATCCCGTCTGGGACGCGGAGGATGGTGCTCACCTTATTGCGGACAGCCCATTGAGCGAGATTGACAAGACTAGCGAGGTTGTACATGCGTAGCACAGGCGGCCCTTCGTCCGAGGCAAGTCCGCCTTCTGGGCCTGTGAGAGCCAAAACGACACCACACAGGGCACCTTCGGGGGTCGTTTCAGTCTCAAGTAGCGACATCTGGAGCACACTAAAGGGCGACGACGTCAAACACCTTCCACGAGAGCGGGGACAACACACCTCTCCCCGCGCCAAATGAGTCGCGCTTCTGCCTCTTCAGGACCACGCACAGTGGTCCCACCACGTTCATCCCAGATACGCGGATACATGTCTAGCACAGACAATCCATTATCATGTCCGATGAGAAGCATGCGATCGTTGAGGATAGGCAACAGACAGCGAATGGGACTTGTACAGTGTGGTAGAAAGCGCGAGCCGAAGTTAAACATCTTCGCGCGTGTTGGTTTCAATTTTTGACAAACGAAGGGTAGTGAGGGTATAATTGACTCAGGGTATGCAGATGATGCAGAAGAGGAAGGATACGGTGCGTAGTCATCTAGTCCGGTTGTTTGTGTTTCCAGCGGGGTACGAGTCTGTGCATCGCTGGACGAACCGAGCTCATTCACAACGCCAAGCTGTCGTGACTATCGATACAGATTAGAGACAAGAGTGACAGAATCGCACGATGAGAAATAAATACCTGGAGGAGATCATCATCATTGCCCCAGCCGCGCCCTCGTCTCCGCTGGCGCTCCTCCGGGGTGATGTCGCGATAGCGCTCCGCCGCGCGCTTTTCTATCCATTCGCGCCAACGTCCAAACCTTGAAGATGGCGTTGGCAACTTATCGACTTGTATACATCTGATCATACACGTACCTGGAGTTGGGACCGTGCTGCACTGCGAGATCATCGTAGGTAGGCAAGTCTCCGCTGCTGGTGGGTACATCGCGATCCTGTTCAACATAATTGGGATCGAAATCCATCAGCTTTAAGCTTTACGACGTCGACTGCGCGCAGAAATAGTGAGTGGAAGTAGAAAGGAAAGAAGCGGATGGAAGTACAGCGCAGCGACAGTAGTAAGTACAGTGTAGTGACCGGCACTGCCTCTCCCGGGCGCGATCACGTGATTTTTCTGCCAATCTGGGCAAAGCTTGATTTCCAGATTAACATCGCTACGAAGTAACTTCCAATGTTGTAGAATAACACGTACGCGTATGATTAAACTAGTTTATACAAACGAACTTCTTCAAGAGGCTGGACATTGTCAGTGACTCATGACGTTGATTACCATATCAGGTAGGACGCGTCACGGTCAGCAGTCATGCCGGGCCGCCGAACTGAGGCTGTGGCACTACTGCGTAGTACGATTTCAGGTTCGGAGGACTTGAGTCGATGCTACGAAGATGACAGAAGCAACCACTTCGCCGACGACAACATCGTCAGCGGATGTCTGGTACCTGAAGGAGATTCAATTTGGTTCAAGCCCAGAAACGCGTCGACCTTTCAAGATCATCACTCAGAACTTTAACGGGTGCGTGAAGTTAGTCCTGTGTCATCATACGCACGCTCATATGTTGTTTGCAGCCCGTGTTCGCTCATAGCAATATGTATGTTTTTCCGTGTATTTCTTGTCCATAAGCCCTTCATGGGATGTTTTTTTCCAGGCAATGTCCTTATACTGCGAGGGGACATCGAAATCCTTCCCCCGACACGTCAGACTGTGTCTTACGATTTCTTATCACAACTTGTCGCCGACTTCCTTATTAAGCGGTCTCCTGACGTTGATATATCGTCAGCACTGTCCATCTTGCCATTAACCCAGAGTCAGTATTATGTCAAGGCTCAGTGTCTTCATTTTGTGGCTGACCACCACACTCCGGCAGAGGGAATGGACCTCAATCCTGTCTTTACTGGTGCGACCGACTTCCGTCCGGGGGAGGGAGGTGAGCTCAAGCTGTTCGAGCAGGCCGGAATCACCCTCGTACATGGCTGGCTTGTCGACGCTGACGCGTCCGATGCCAAATGGACTGCAAAGGTCTCGGATTACGATACCGCCGTCGCGCTCATTGCAGAGGCAGACCATCTCACCAAGGGCCAGCTCGTCTTCTCGGAAGGCCCCGCCACAAATTCTATGGAAGCAGTCGGTGAAGCCGAAACGGCACCTGAGGAGCCCAGCTCGAGCACTACACCCCCTGCATCCCAGCCACTCTCTGACGCTGACAAGGAGAAGATCGAGACAGGTATGCACTTCTACTTTCATTCGCTGCGTTTATTCGTAAGTCATCCACACGTCCCGATAAATCTGGTAAATTGTGTCTTGGGGAAATCCCTATGATCAACTTCGCTTTTTGCTATAACATGCTGTCAAACGAGGATGATACCAGTCTCGCTCGTAGAGCTGTGCTGAGCGATGTGATTTCCTAGGCATGACAAAAAACTGACCCAACGGGTAACAGGAGATCGATCATGAGGATTTCCCTAAGAGTGAATTTCCTATTTCGGCCACCCTTGAAATGGTAGCCTGCCTTCAAAGAATTCGAAAATTTCCTTTCTTGCCGACGTCCTCGATCGACTAACCTCATTTCAGCTATGGCCGTCCGCGAATTCATCGACTCTACGTCGTCACAGCTGACATATCACGGGCTCTTCCATCTTGCCTCGATACTTGAAGCAGACAAACTGTACGCCCTTTTCCGCTCATCGCATCTGTCCGTGCTATACAAGTCCTCGGATGGCCTGCTATACGCGCTCGCGACAGACCATGCTTTCCTGTATGAATCTAGCGTCGTCTGGGAGCGCATGGAAGACGTCGATGGTGGCTGGTCGACCTTCGTCGACTCAAACTTCGTGCGCTCCAGCCCTGTGGGCGGCGATTTTGCGGGTCAGACGGCAGAAGGAGCTCTAGCCGCAGAGGGGGACTTGCAGGGCGGTACGCACGGCCCTGCAGATCTAGCTGAGTTCGTTTATGCTTTTTAATGCTGTTTACGTGAATAATCTGATGCGGTGCAGCGAGGAACTGGCGCGGCGGCTACAGCAGGAAGAGGACGATCATGCCCACGAGCTGCACGCAGAGGCTCTTCGACAGCGACGCGAGCAAGAGCAAAAGCGCGCTCAGAGAGACGAACGTCATCGTGAACAGATGTTCATCCGGCAGGAAGAGGAGCGCAAGCGCAAGCTCCGTCATAAGAAGGATTGTATTGTCATGTAGGGCTCCTTGGTGGTTCTTATGGTTCGTCTAGTTGTTTGCCCTTTGTGGACGATAAGACAGTCATTCCCAGCCCCCCCTACTATTTAACAACGTCGTGCTATATTATAATTGTATGTCTATGAAGCGCCGCGTAGCTGGACTATACCCCGCCAGTCGACGGACAACATTTTTACCCAGCCAAGCTACTAATACGTACTATTGTGTGTTGACATTCACCCCATACTCTAGAGTAGGGAACTGCTTCCTTGTGCCAGTGGCTGAAGCGCTGACTGTCCGGGCATAGTAACTTGTGGAAAGAATTCGAAGTCACTGCTTCCAGGAAGGGTTAATTTGGTTCATATGATTCGTGCGACGGGCACGTGTTTGGGTCTATCAAAACCAGGCAGAATCCAAGTATGAATTCGATCTGCCCACCTGGGAGAGAACCACTGGCGAAAGCCGTAGCCCAAATAGTTAGTTACGTATGGTTGTCAAAATGCTAATTGGCGGCAAGAGTCATGGGACCCACAACTTACCTCATCTTCCAGTGTACCTCATATCTGGCTTGTCCTAGTCCAGCCTTCGAAGGAATTGTTACCTGAAGGATATCTATCATCTTCATGTTCCCAAGCGGACCATTCATGATCGCAGGATGGCAGCTCTGGTGAAGACAAACCGGCCGTCTTTGATCTTGTCATGTTTTCTTCGGCAAATGCAGCAGCGAGGCGGCGCCGCGGAAAACAATACGCGACATTCCGATCCCGCATCAGCACTTAGTACTTCACATATGGACCAGTAATCACGAACCTTAGTTCTGAGATCCGAGTTCTCATGTATTCGTCGCGTCTACGATAATTTTATTCCCATAATCACATTATTTTAATTCATACATATGTAGTTGCGAAACCTCGAAAAGAGTGTTTTGTGAATGCACAACAACTGAGTACGGTGTGTATTAGCCCAGAGTCATGGTCTTACTCCACTCTATGACCTTGCGATGGGCGGCCACCTACGAACAACGTGAGCAAGCCAAGCGAAAGAATCTGCTTGGCGAAACGTACCTTATATGGACTGAATCCTAGCACCTGAAGTCCGTCCATGGAAGCAGCACGCGAAAGAGCAACATAACTCTGCCCTAATCTCAGCGAAAAAAAGAGACCCATTGAGAAATCTGGATACGCAATTTAAACCAAGCGTCAACCGACTCACCCTTCTCAAACACCCGACCCAGATCGATCTTGACCCGCTGCAGAGTCTGCCCCTGACTCTTGTGTATCGACATCGCCCAAGCGAGGATCAGCGGCACCTGCAGCCGACGCGCGAGAAGTGCCCCGTCGGCATCCTCGACGCGGAATTCGTCGCGGCCAACAAGCACGATCTCCTTCCCGGTCGGCGTCGTGAACTCAACAAGCGGGAAAATCTCTATGCGCGCTCTCGGCCGGCGGGCGGCAGCCGGCTTCCCGTTTGGCGCACGAGACACCGGCTTGGGTGGTTCCGTCATCTTCGCCTCCTTCGAACTGAACGCTTTCAGTTGTGGCGCAGTCCGGAAGTCCTTAAGCGATCCCGCACTGGATGGCGACTTGGCATCTTTGCCGTGCGACGGTGACGGCTTGACCTCCTTGTTTTCCTTGTCCCCGCGGATCATTTTGCCAGTGGCGTCGATCTGGACGTGGCGCACGGCGCCTGTGCCGCCGGGGGAGATACCCGCATTTCGTGGCGCGATCTCGTACGAGATCACCGTGCCAACCGTGCCGTTGACGAGCTGCTCGTCGATATTCTTCATGAGCATCACCTGCGCGCCGACCTTTAGGTGCAATTGTTCAGGTACGGGCAAGGTCTCCAGCAACTTCGCACGTCGGTCTGGCTGGGCGTTCCCCGAGTCAATTGCAGTGAATGTGACCGGTCCTTCATTAATCGCGTCCAGGCGTGTGCTGTTGGCCTTGTCGACCTCAGCACGCAGGGGGAAGAGCTCTGTTGGTTGCAGGTCGGACGGAGGCAGGGGCCGGGCGAGTCCCTTGAACGTGTCGATGGCACGCTGCGAGATCATCCCAGAGCGCAGCTCATTAAGAAGGTCGACGAAGTCTAATGAGATAGTTAGCCACTTGTATGTCTGATATTCAAGCTACCTATGACATACGGCTGTCCTTCTGCCGGAACACCTGTGTCAGGTTGACGGTCCGCTCAATACAGGTCTGCCATGCTGGCGATTCAAACGCGAATATGGGCTCCGTTGATCCTCGCGTCACTGGGGGTAGCTGCAATCTCTGTCAGGGAATTGTACGACCACAGACCAGCGAGAGCAGTCACCTGGAAGAAATCTCCGGTGACCGCGATCTGAAGTCCGCCAAACGGGTGGTTTGTCTTCTTGCGTAGGCGCACAGCCAGGTCATGCAATATTTGGAAGAACTGGCCATCTACCATGGAGACTAATACAATATGAGCGTTCTGACCTGCGTGGATGCTCGATGTGTGTACTTTCGTCAATAATCAACACCTTGGCATTACGCCAACGCTTGTAGGCTGGTCGACAGGTCTTAACGTAGCTGATCAATTTCTCGATGTCTTGGACAGTCGGCGCGATAGCACCCCACGCGTGGATGGTCATGCCTAACAGAGGTTGGGTCTCGGATTGTGTGCCAATGTGAGATGCCACGCACCACCGATGTTGGAAGCGGCCATTCCAGTACTTGCCGTTACAGCTACAAATTCTGGGTTCTTTGGGTATTTCTTGCGCAAAGCGGCGATGATCGTGCGGAGAAGTAGTGATTTACCGGTTCCTAGATTCGTTCGAGGAAAGTATATGTGAACGATACACATGCTGCTCACCTGCTGAACCCGTGAAGAAGACGTTCTTGCCCTCATTAACGACCATGCGAAGGACTTTTTCCTGCTGGTCATTGAGTTTGATAGGTTGATTTTCCGACGCGCCAGATGAAGCGGGGGAGAGCGGGACGAAGAATGAATCCAACGTCTGTCGGGGTCGTTTAGCGTTTGGTTGTGAGCGGGTGTCCGATGGCCGTTTCTTCGTGTTTGTCGGCCTGCTAGAGGTGCTTAAGGCACTCGAAGAGCGCGGTGTGGATGACATCGCGCGGGATCTTCACGGGATCTTAAACGTGCGCGTGAGGCTCGAGCGCCGGCTTGGATAACAATGCAAGTTCTCTATAGTTGTATGCAAAATATCAAACGAATGATAACGCATGAAATCAGTTTGAGAAATACTTATGTACTTAACGAGCATCAGTTGTGTGACCGCGTTGCGTGCATCATGATCACGTTACCTAGCTGAAAGCTAGGTCTCTGCTGAGGGTTAACAGTGCCACCGATCGATCATTTGATGGACGTTTCTTCTTCTTAGCGGTTGCGGTTCGCAGTCGAATTCGTCCTTACTTGCACATTTCGAACTTCTATAATGGCCAGCTTCATACCCGCCTAAACTTCGACACCTCTTTACGCGGAGAGCAGTGGAAGGCAATAACAACATTATAAAGGATGGGTGACCCATGGAAGAGCTCACTCCGATCTGTCAGCGCGACGCACAAGTTACAGTGAAATTTTAGATTGTATTGTCATTAGGATATCTGCGTGCTAAACGAGACTGTAGGGTTTGAAATTTGCACGTTTGAACCACCAAGATCACCCATTCTAACGCGAGAGTAATAATAATAATGATGCGCCATCATTCTGATTGATGGAGCGCGTTTGTTCGAATTCCCAAAGAGGAAATCGCCGCTTGGTGTGGCAGCGAACATAAAGCTGAGTGTGCTTCAAGTCAATTTCAGATAGTGACGGCCCCAAAGCATAGATACGCCTTAGGAGAGTAACATGTGCACCCGAATAGTGTGGTAGAAAGCAGAATGCATTGGATTTGACCGCACTCGTACACATACATAGGCCACATCCAGTACCTCAAGAAGTAGGTCATGCCAGAACAAACGGAAAACACGGGCGTGTAGCGCCCGTTGAGTACAGATGACCTGCAAATTTTCAGATCCATTGAAGAAGGTTTGTATGGTCTGTGCCCTGTTCAATAATCGCGGCGACAACCATTTTCGAGGTTACTCGTTTGTCGTTGTTTATTTGTGAGTCACTGCGAACCTTACCCCTTAGCCGATGATTGCTCACTTCGTTCGCAATGACTCAATTTTGCATCAATCCCCATCAATGAATCACCATTCCCGTCTTTGGCGATGACGTCCTTCCCCATCCTTACAGCCATGTCCGCGTGATCTCTTTCCTATTTTCCGACCGCGGGAGTACGCGTTCGCTGTGCACTATGGTATAGAGGACAACAATCCTTTCAATCATATAAATTTCTGCAACAACAATAACCCTAACAATCCCATCCACACATACTCCGACATGATGCAGTTCATCACTGCACAACTAACATTTTACGGCCGTAAAATCAGCCACAACTTTTCTCCAAAAACTAATCCACGTCTACCACTTATCCTTACAGCGACGGCCGAGAACAAGCCGTATGTCATCGATCGTCCTTGACGTCACCTTCCACAGCCGTTCTTGCCTGACTGTTCTTGTCCGATACACCTCCTGCTCCAACCATTTTCCCACTGTTCAATTTGTTCTACAGATTCTTCACCAACTCATGCACCACTACATATATTTTTCATTGACATGTACATATCGTACCGATACCATAAGTCTACACAATCATTTTTTCTGACCTCTCCTTAAATTCTTGGTGCGAATCACTACGTATGCCGACTGTAAATCATCAAAAAATATCTCCCCACTAAAAACCCCGTGCGCACGCCTTTCAGCTAGGTCTATGTCGGCGAAGCCGACGTTTCCAAGTGATGAGATGATGGATGCCATCGACGACATAAAAAAAGGTTAGTCCATTTTCATTACCAAACCTGTACAACACGCTGTGGGAATTGAGCCCACGATCTCACGCACACAACTGGATATGCGAAGCGTGCGCTCTACCCTCGAGCTAAGCGACCTACTTAACAAAAACACTTGAGTTTGATTAATTTGATTGTTGTCCATGATGAGTCATTGTTGTTGCCTATTTCGGCTGATCGGCTTTTTCAAGTTCAACAGTCACTTTCGATTGCCAGTGTTGTTCAAGTTGACCGCCACTGTGCACACCTTCTTATCCTCTTCTGCGCGCCACATTTTTTATTCTGATATATACATCGCAGCTGTATTGTATTGTCCTTCCACGAGATAGCCGTTGCTCGGCCTGTCATGAGTGCGGCCGACTCAAAAGAGTTGTCGTCACAGGACCACATCGCGCGCCACGATGCCGAACTCGATTTGCACGACCATTCCTCTTTGTTGCTGGATGCCGCAGCCCCGGCAGCCTCAGACCAACTACATCAACTCACCGTCGAGACGGATTTCTCGAAGGAATCCGATGAGACGCACGCGGTTGGTGCACAGCATGACGGCACAGTGGCCGGCGACGTGCAGACCCATCCTTCGGGGGAATACGTACCAGACACCGTGTCCCCCAGTGAGCTCGGTAGTGAACTTGGCGACATACCGGAGGAGCCGCTCGATGATGAGCACACGATCCGTCGCGTCAAGGTATGCGCGATAGGCGTGGCGTGGCCACAGCTTCAATGTGCAAAACCTGATTGCTTTTTTGTTTGCAGGTGTACCAGCTCATTGGATCGAATTGGGTCGACAAGGGCACTGCGTTCTGTTTCGGAGAAGTCCAGGACAACGGCGAACCTCGCGTGCTGGCGCGTGCCGAGCGTGACTACGATGAGGTCATCCTCACAACAACTATCCGCTCAAACGACGTCTATCAACGGCAGCAGGATACCCTTATTGTTTGGACAGAGCCAGATGGCATGGACTATGCCCTCAGCTTCCAGGATCCAGATGGCTGCTCTGAAATATGGACGTTCATCATCGAGGTCCAGCGGCACTTGTCGGGCGAAGAGGCCATGGCGACCGGAGACTCGCGCGGGCCGCCAGGTAGCACAGACGACACGGCAATGGCTTCATCATCTCCAGCAGCATATGCCAACGACAGTTTCGTCACTGCCGTCGTACGTTCAGGTCGTCTCCCGACCCCCGCACTCGGAAATGCGGGGGATATTGAGCGTGCCATCAGGGCCATGGCGCGCACACAGGCTTCGAAAGAGCGCCTTTCTGAGCAAATTCTGCGGACGGTGCGTGCAACGGTGTACATGTACTTGTGTGTGTGCGTGCATATTGACGCTCGAGCCAGGGCTACGTCCAACAGTTGATTGACGTCATGCACACGGCCGAGGACCTCGAGCAGCTGGATGACCTGCACGCGATCTGCAGTCTCATGCAGACGATCCTTGTCCTCGCTGATCCAAATCTGTATGAGCATATTCTGCAGGACGATATCTTTCTCGGTGTGATGGGCATCCTCGAATGTGGGTCATATGCAATCCCCCTCTGCGTATATTGAACGAGACGTGACAGACGACGCGGATTTCCTAACATTCAAGGCCAATTATCGCGAGTTTCTTGCGGACACAGCGCAGTTCCATCAGCCAGTACAGTTCCGCGACCCAAGTATCGCACGAAAGATCCATCAGACGTATCGTTTACAGTTCCTCAAGGATGTCGTGCTGACTCGCGTGATCGATGATTCGACGGTCAATGTACTTTCGTCATGCATCATCTTTAATCAGATCGACATCATCACGTACGTGCAGCAGGACCCACACTTCCTCAACGACATTGCAGAGCTCTTCCTTGGTCGCGGCGTACCCGTCGCTGTGTCCAGTGGTAACGACACAGCTATGGATGTTGATTCTCCTTCTCAGGGACCTCCGGCTCCTCCCGACGCGCGCGAGCAACAGCGACGAAAAGAGCAGGTTGTCTTTCTGCTACAGCAGCTGTGCACCATGGGCAAAGCAGTGCAGCTCGCGGCCCGCATTGCGTTGTTCCGTTCGCTTGTGGACCGGGGCATGTTGCTCATCGTGCAGTGGGCGTTGGAAGAAGATGAACGGCCGAAGGAAACAGAAGAGGAGAAATGCATGGCACGTCGCGTCGTGAGCGTTGGTGGCGAGATTCTGTGGACGCTAATTGACCACGATTTGAGTGGTGTACGCGCCCATGTGATGAAGCAATGCAACACCTTGGAAAAGACGGCTCAGCTCGATCCTACGTCTCGCAAACTCCTCTTCCGCGAGACGATTCTTGACCTTGCGTGTCGCATCATGGCGCACACGACGGACATGGGCGCTCAAAGTCAAGTTGGTGAAGCTCTGAAGGCGTGGCTTGATCTCCCCAACAACGACAGTCCACCTCAGATTAGTCCAGAGGCACAGGTGGGATGTTACGTTTCTCCTCTTTTTGTCCTCCCGTGCTAATCGTCGCAATTTTATTTTGCCATCTTTCTTGGATTTAGATGTTAACTGCTCGCATGCGCAAAGACGATCCTGGCACAGAACGTTTCATGGAGTTCTTCTACAAATCCCCGGCACATTCATTATTCAAGCCATTCCAGGATCTACCGGACTGGCATGATGTGCAGGGCGCGGAGCTTCCGCTTTCACGAGCGCAAACGAATCGCTACCTGTATCTGTGTGACTTACTTCATTCTTTCACGATGCAGCATTCGTTCAGGAGTCTTTTCTTCATCATGAGTACGAAGATTATTGGAAAGATTCCCAGCCTGCTGAAGGCCCGAGACAAGCACCTTCGGCATGGTATGTACCTTTTTTCTTTTTCTGAGATAGGGGAGGCTTGTGCAGGATGAAGACACGCCACTCTGGCGCGACAGCACTTCGTGTTTTTGCTTCACTTGGCCGTTACCCCATCTAACATACGCTGAATTTGATATTTCTAGGTGTCATCCGCTTCTTCAAATTACTCATAAAGCAGAACAACAGCAATATGCTTCTTCAGATACGGTCACATGATGTTCTGAAGCCGATCCTCGATTTGACCTTGCACGAGTCGAAGCGGGATTCCCTGTTGAGTTGCTCGTGTCAAGAGTTGTTTGAATTGGTCAAGAGGGTGAGTCGCTATCACTCTTGTCACAAACAATCTTCTAAGTATCTGACACACGCCAAACGTTCTGTAGGATAACGTCAAGGATATCATCTCATACTGCATGGAGAAGCACGGAGATATTATCCGCGAACTTGCTAAGTCTCCTATTGGTGCTGAACGTTTCCAGTCGTTCATCATGCGCTGGGAAATCAACCTCGAGCCGCCACCTTCTCCAGAAACCAAGCTTGTCAAGTGCGTGTTCTGTATTTTTATTCTGGTTCTCAAGGTTCTAATTAATTATGCCATTTGCTTCTATGTTTGTTTTGCTGTATCTGTGGACATGTGCACAGGCCGGAGACTCGATTGTGGTCAGCCGCTGGCCGCGGCATGGATACACAAGAAGAAGATTACTTCAATGCAGATGATGAAGACGAGATCATACCGTCGATCAGCCACCAACGTGCAGGGCGTGGGCCACAAGGCATCAAGCGCAAGCGGCGATCGGGAATGAACATGGGCAGCACAAGTGGTCCAGTGAAGCTGTTCCCCCCACGTCTGACGGCATCTCCTTCCCTCCGCACTGCCGGGCTTGGGTCCTTGTCCGACTATGGCGATGACGACGACGAAATTCCTACCAGTCCGCAGGAGCAACCATCGCCACAGCATCAACAAGCAAAGTCGGAAGGTCTTCCAACGACGCCAAAGATAACCCATCGTCAAATCCGGCCACTGTCTGGGTCGCCCACAGTCTCTGGCGCACCTGGGCTTCCACTGATGCCAAGACGGACGCCGACTGCAGAAGACGACGATGACACGCTAGAGGCGATTGCGCGCTTGCGTTCGCGGCCCGAATCACCTGCGCCAGGGCTCATGTCAAGTGCGACTTCGTTTGGGCCAATAAAGCTGAAGCGTCGCCGTGAGGAGGATGAGGATGAGCCAATGCAACGGCTGAGCAAAGTGAAACGCACGGAGGTGCATCGAGCGGAGGGGTCACCGGCCCCGGACGGCCTGGGCTTGCGTGTTCGTTCGCCGTCGCCCTCTTCAAATGCACGCTCTCCGTCCCCGAGGCTGCAACCGCCTGCAGGTGGCGCTGGTGTATCGTCAAGTCGTAGCGGGAAGCAGGGCGATGACCCGCCTGTGAAAAAAATACAGGTCAAGCTAGGTGCCTTAGGACAAGCAGTGGCAAACGCGCCTGCTTCGGCCGGTTCTACAACTAGTCCATCATCTGCGCTCAGCAGTACTGAGCCGCCAGAAAACTCTTCAAAGAATGGGGATACTGGTTGACATACCTCTCGTTTTCGTGCTAACTTGAGGCGAGTCGAGTCGACGGCTGCATACTTCCATCGTAGTGTATGCGATGCAACGGTGGGCTGGCTTGTCGATTGCTTGTTTCCACATCAATCGCCTGGTTCACCATGCTTCTCAGGACTTCTTTTTCAGGAGCAGACATGTCCGATGTCTCTTCTCATGCTTTGCTTTTTTATTCTCTGCTTTATTTGTTTTGTCTTGCTTGTTTGTTGATGTTGTACGAAGTAATGTTGCTGATCCCTCATTCATGGTACATATATATGGCATGCAACTGTTCTTCACTGGCGAATCTATATATTGTTTTCTACCGGATGGAAATGTGAGGAGGTTCTGAGAGACAGAAAAAAATTGTCCTGAATTGGCGCTGATATAGATACCTTTAGCGTCGCGATCACGTGACTTTCGCATTGATCTTACTGCAAAAAGGAAAAAGAAATGAATATCTTAAAAAGATCTTTAATATTTTTATCATATTTCTACCCAAAATAAGATGAATTGCATGTTGTGTACAGCACGGCTTTCGCCAGCAGTTCTCTCCCAGGTGGGTAGGTCAAATTCATCATTGGATTCTGCCTGGTTTCGATAGACCCAAACACGTGCCCGTCGCACAAATCATATGAACCAAATTAACCCTTCTTGGAAGCAGTGACTTCGAATTCTTTCCACAAGTTACTATGATATGCCCGGACAGTCACAGCCACTGGCACAAGAAAGCAGTTCCCTACTCTAGAGTATGGGGTGAATGTCAACACACAATAGTACGTATTAGTAGCTTGGCTGGGTAAAAATGTTGTCCGTCGACTGGCGGGGTATAGTCCAGCTACGCGGCGCTTCATAGACATACAATTATAATATAGCACGACGTTGTTAAATAGTAGGGGGGGCTGGGAATGACTGTCTTATCGTCCACAAAGGGCAAACAACTAGACGAACCATAAGAACCACCAAGGAGCCCTACATGACAATACAATCCTTCTTATGACGGAGCTTGCGCTTGCGCTCCTCTTCCTGCCGGATGAACATCTGTTCACGATGACGTTCGTCTCTCTGAGCGCGCTTTTGCTCTTGCTCGCGTCGCTGTCGAAGAGCCTCTGCGTGCAGCTCGTGGGCATGATCGTCCTCTTCCTGCTGTAGCCGCCGCGCCAGTTCCTCGCTGCACCGCATCAGATTATTCACGTAAACAGCATTAAAAAGCATAAACGAACTCAGCTAGATCTGCAGGGCCGTGCGTACCGCCCTGCAAGTCCCCCTCTGCGGCTAGAGCTCCTTCTGCCGTCTGACCCGCAAAATCGCCGCCCACAGGGCTGGAGCGCACGAAGTTTGAGTCGACGAAGGTCGACCAGCCACCATCGACGTCTTCCATGCGCTCCCAGACGACGCTAGATTCATACAGGAAAGCATGGTCTGTCGCGAGCGCGTATAGCAGGCCATCCGAGGACTTGTATAGCACGGACAGATGCGATGAGCGGAAAAGGGCGTACAGTTTGTCTGCTTCAAGTATCGAGGCAAGATGGAAGAGCCCGTGATATGTCAGCTGTGACGACGTAGAGTCGATGAATTCGCGGACGGCCATAGCTGAAATGAGGTTAGTCGATCGAGGACGTCGGCAAGAAAGGAAATTTTCGAATTCTTTGAAGGCAGGCTACCATTTCAAGGGTGGCCGAAATAGGAAATTCACTCTTAGGGAAATCCTCATGATCGATCTCCTGTTACCCGTTGGGTCAGTTTTTTGTCATGCCTAGGAAATCACATCGCTCAGCACAGCTCTACGAGCGAGACTGGTATCATCCTCGTTTGACAGCATGTTATAGCAAAAAGCGAAGTTGATCATAGGGATTTCCCCAAGACACAATTTACCAGATTTATCGGGACGTGTGGATGACTTACGAATAAACGCAGCGAATGAAAGTAGAAGTGCATACCTGTCTCGATCTTCTCCTTGTCAGCGTCAGAGAGTGGCTGGGATGCAGGGGGTGTAGTGCTCGAGCTGGGCTCCTCAGGTGCCGTTTCGGCTTCACCGACTGCTTCCATAGAATTTGTGGCGGGGCCTTCCGAGAAGACGAGCTGGCCCTTGGTGAGATGGTCTGCCTCTGCAATGAGCGCGACGGCGGTATCGTAATCCGAGACCTTTGCAGTCCATTTGGCATCGGACGCGTCAGCGTCGACAAGCCAGCCATGTACGAGGGTGATTCCGGCCTGCTCGAACAGCTTGAGCTCACCTCCCTCCCCCGGACGGAAGTCGGTCGCACCAGTAAAGACAGGATTGAGGTCCATTCCCTCTGCCGGAGTGTGGTGGTCAGCCACAAAATGAAGACACTGAGCCTTGACATAATACTGACTCTGGGTTAATGGCAAGATGGACAGTGCTGACGATATATCAACGTCAGGAGACCGCTTAATAAGGAAGTCGGCGACAAGTTGTGATAAGAAATCGTAAGACACAGTCTGACGTGTCGGGGGAAGGATTTCGATGTCCCCTCGCAGTATAAGGACATTGCCTGGAAAAAAACATCCCATGAAGGGCTTATGGACAAGAAATACACGGAAAAACATACATATTGCTATGAGCGAACACGGGCTGCAAACAACATATGAGCGTGCGTATGATGACACAGGACTAACTTCACGCACCCGTTAAAGTTCTGAGTGATGATCTTGAAAGGTCGACGCGTTTCTGGGCTTGAACCAAATTGAATCTCCTTCAGGTACCAGACATCCGCTGACGATGTTGTCGTCGGCGAAGTGGTTGCTTCTGTCATCTTCGTAGCATCGACTCAAGTCCTCCGAACCTGAAATCGTACTACGCAGTAGTGCCACAGCCTCAGTTCGGCGGCCCGGCATGACTGCTGACCGTGACGCGTCCTACCTGATATGGTAATCAACGTCATGAGTCACTGACAATGTCCAGCCTCTTGAAGAAGTTCGTTTGTATAAACTAGTTTAATCATACGCGTACGTGTTATTCTACAACATTGGAAGTTACTTCGTAGCGATGTTAATCTGGAAATCAAGCTTTGCCCAGATTGGCAGAAAAATCACGTGATCGCGCCCGGGAGAGGCAGTGCCGGTCACTACACTGTACTTACTACTGTCGCTGCGCTGTACTTCCATCCGCTTCTTTCCTTTCTACTTCCACTCACTATTTCTGCGCGCAGTCGACGTCGTAAAGCTTAAAGCTGATGGATTTCGATCCCAATTATGTTGAACAGGATCGCGATGTACCCACCAGCAGCGGAGACTTGCCTACCTACGATGATCTCGCAGTGCAGCACGGTCCCAACTCCAGGTACGTGTATGATCAGATGTATACAAGTCGATAAGTTGCCAACGCCATCTTCAAGGTTTGGACGTTGGCGCGAATGGATAGAAAAGCGCGCGGCGGAGCGCTATCGCGACATCACCCCGGAGGAGCGCCAGCGGAGACGAGGGCGCGGCTGGGGCAATGATGATGATCTCCTCCAGGTATTTATTTCTCATCGTGCGATTCTGTCACTCTTGTCTCTAATCTGTATCGATAGTCACGACAGCTTGGCGTTGTGAATGAGCTCGGTTCGTCCAGCGATGCACAGACTCGTACCCCGCTGGAAACACAAACAACCGGACTAGATGACTACGCACCGTATCCTTCCTCTTCTGCATCATCTGCATACCCTGAGTCAATTATACCCTCACTACCCTTTGTTTGTCAAAAATTGAAACCAACACGCGCGAAGATGTTTAACTTCGGCTCGCGCTTTCTACCACACTGTACAAGTCCCATTCGTTGTCTGTTGCCTATCCTCAACGATCGCATGCTTCTCATCGGACATGATAATGGATTATCTGTGCTAGACATGTATCCGCGTATCTGGGACGAACATGGTGGGACCACTGTGCGTGGTCCTGAAGAGGCAGAAGCGCGACTCATCTGGCGCGGGGAGAGGTGTGTTGTCCCTGTTCTCGTGGAAAGTGTTTGACGTCGTCGCCCTTTAGTGTGCTCCAGATGTCGCTACTTGAGACTGAAACGACCCCCGAAGGTAACCTGTGTGGTGTCGTTTTGGCTCTCACAGGCCCAGAAGGCGGACTTGCCTCGGACGAAGGGCCGCCCGTGCTACGCATGTACAACCTCGCTAGTCTTGTCAATCTCGCTCAATGGGCTGTCCGCAATAAGGTGAGCACCATCCTCTGCGTCCCAGACGGGATCAGCGACTGGCAGCCTCGATGACACGCGAGCTACGCCGCGTACCTGTAGGACATCGGTGGCCCGCCACTTGACCTTTATAAGACCTGGCACCTAAATGCGCAGGCAACGCCAACAAAGAAACATCGGCCACAGCACAGCTTCGCGCGGAGCCTTCGCTCGTTCATCGACCAGCCGCTCGGCGCCGGCTGTGTCAACTCGGATTCGGAGCCGCAGACGTCGTCGTACCATAGCATGCTGTCCCCCTCACGAATTCCCAACCCGGTGAGTTTCCCCGTCCACGCCGGGGCCGACCGCACTCCCTTAAGCGGACGCTTTCCCCCCAGCTGTGGGCCTATGAGGACTGACTCGGTGTTGTCGGACGCCTCGAGCTGGGCTGTTGTAGAGGATGAGGCCCCCGTACGGTGGGCAACTGATTTTGTGCCGCTCGCTGCACCAGGGTCCCGTCTTGCACAAGCTAGCATTCAATCCTATGCGATATGGAAGCAGGACGACAAGCGCGCTGACCGTGGACAGCTGCTCGCTGTTGCAACGAAGACAAATGTGCTTTTATATGAAACTCCGCGAGGAGAACGCGCATTCCGTTTTGTCAAGGTATCGCTCATATCGTGCCGACACAGGGTGTCATTAGTACGGGCTAACAGTAGATGCACAGGAATTTTATACGCCAATGCCTGCAAAAAGCATCACATTTTTTCAGCAAAACGTATCTGAAGTCGTACGCAGTCTCTCTGAAAATACCTTCCGCTTACACCGTGGACATGCGCGTACGACGAGCACACAGTCGATGCGACCGATGGAGGGCGAACTTACCCGCGTGTCCATCAACTACGGCACACAGCTCTGCCTTTTTGTTGTCTTCGGCAAGAAAGCCGGCTGGATCCGCCTCGCTGACTCGGCTGTCGGGGAGTTCACGCTTCACGACGAAGAGTACGCGT
This sequence comes from Fistulina hepatica ATCC 64428, assembly GCA_000934395.1. Taxonomy (NCBI): domain Eukaryota; kingdom Fungi; phylum Basidiomycota; class Agaricomycetes; order Agaricales; family Fistulinaceae; genus Fistulina; species Fistulina hepatica. The sequence goes on from KN882151.1 coordinate 21,924, forward strand.
CGATGCAGCAACAACACGCTATGTCGGCGTCGGCGTCGTCTTCGCCGGTCCGTCTATATCCTGACGGGGGGACTACCCCACGGCGATCGCGCGCGTCTTTTGAAATGCAGGGCCCACGTTGGATAGCACCAGCGACGTGCGAGCTACCGTTGGGCAATACGGGCAGCAAAGGCAAGGGCATCGGGCTTGCTACTCGGAAGGTGTACGTCCTCACCCGCGGCAGACGAACACACATCTTGCCGCGGCCCCTCCCCTCCAATTCCGCGATGTCTCCGCCGTTATATGCGGTTGCATGGCGTTCAGCGCCGACGACGGTCACAGCGCGCTGCGATGTGCGCGCTGAAGAGCCTTTCTTACAGCTCGTGGCGCTTGGCGAGGAGGGTGCCGCGGTGCAAGAGGTACCGCTCGCATTTTTGGCCAAGGGGAGCAGGGGCCGCGTGCCGGTCGGCGTGCAGAGGGAACTGCGTGTGGCGGAAGAAGAACTCGGTGCTGGGGACGCCGCGTTCCTGTGCGAGGGAGGACACTGGGACACGCCGTCGTCCAGCGTCCAGCGGTCGTCCTCCACGCGGAGTGGCGTGTCGGAGGAATCATTTGACAGTGTCGATACCGAGGACCTCGTCACCAGGATGCAGGAAGAGCAGGGCATGTACGCGTGGTACCGCAAGGACGCGGAAGACTGGCGTGTGTTCTGGTTAGGCGGACCTTTGAGCGAGACTGCAGGCGATGGTGATGACGACGACGACGATAATGAGAGTCGGGATTGAGGAAGTGCGGTTGCGCGTGTGGTTGTCGTTATGGAGGGACCTGCTTGAGACATTTACTAATTCCATTCTGCATCTGTATTAATTACATTGACATGCTTTGCCGATATCTTTGTGTATATCCATCATGTGCATCAACGGACATTGCTAATAATGGCAGTTTAACGCGTCTGGCGTATTGTTTTCATCCTGGTACATAATCCCTGGGAAACTGTGTCACGAAGGCAGCAGGGGCTTGGTGTATACTCCTTTTCGGTCTTGCGAGCGCCAGCACGGCTTCTGCCTTATTAAGCATGCGCAATAAGCACTGCAAACTCATAAAATTCGCAAACACCAGTTAACAGCGTAAACGTGTGACGTGGATCCGGACATGCCATTGATGGAGTGACTTCTACGTAAGTGAATGGATACATCGTGTACGCTACTTCGTGCGCTATTTAGAGGGATAAAAAGACGGGGTCGTGAAAACAGAAAACTGTACACTACATAAAAACTCGGGACATGACTGTAACAAGATTGGACGTACGAAAGAGAGAGATCGGATGGATTGAGAAGTGAAAAAAAAAATGCTGTATACTACGACGATGGAATAACTATATGACTACTGATTGACGAAAGGATAAACGAACACCTTGATGAGATAGAACCAAACGTATGAAAGAAAAAAAGAGTTGAGCAAATTTCAAAAGTCCCATAAAACATACAACACGTGATTGAACAACGAGAAGACTCGACCACTGCCCTACAAGGTCTCAGCCATAAAGACCCACTTGCCCTCCTCGATATCATAACTCTCAAAGGAGGTGAAGGGCGTCTCCCGAAGGCGCTTGATATACCTCTTAACCTTCGGGTCATTCGGATCCTTGATCGGTGAACGCGTTGCCTTATCGAGCGGCCAGCAGCCGTACAGCGTCACACGGGCAGGAACATTGAGCCCACTGCCTGGCGGAGGCTTATCCATCTCGCCGGACGGATACACAGTACACTCGCGTTCCTCAAACAGTACGATCTTGCCTAAGATCTGCCGGAGCTCATCAAGCGTCGTGAGGTCGACTGGCTCCAGGAACTGCACGTATCCGTACCCGACGCGCCCGACAATCAAATCAGGCACAGCACTCAGCTCCTGGTAGCTCAGGCGCTTCAATTTCTCGAGCGGCGGCTTGCAATAGTACTGCCCATGCTGCAAGTTGTCCTCCTCGCCATCAAGCACACCGTCAGGCGCGCCAAAGCGATTCTGTGGGGGCTCGGGGGGAGCCGGAGGCGGTGCCTTCGTCTTCTTCTCGTTTGCAACATCACGCTCGCGGATGGACTGAACGAGGCTCGGCGTGAACATTTTCGACTGTGGGCTCGCGCCTGACCGGAAGAACTGTGCGGGGTCAACCTTCTTGTCGAGGATGAGCTTCTTAACGCCGTTTCGCCCATTGCCGCTTCCTAAAGCAGCACTGGAGCTGCCCGACAAGAACGAGTCCGGGCCGACCGATGCACGAGGATCGACAGAACGGCTAAGCGAAAGCGCGTTTGCGCGATTCTTGTTTGTTGTCAACGCACCCGCGGCTATAGACGAAGACATCGAAGTGAAACCGCGGAGCTTCGAAGGCGACGAATTGTATGTGAGGTTTGCTCGTGGGAGGGGCGTACGTGTCGGCACGTCAATGAAGTAAGTGTTCTTCGACTTCGGTTGCTCGATATCTACAGAACGGGGTCCGGGCGGTAACATTTGGAAAATAGGCAGGTTCGAGCCGATGGGCTGCATGATCGAGGCAGTCAGCGTACCCTGCGCGCCAGAGTTGGACGCTGTGGCACTAAGCATGTTAGTTGCTGGACCCAACATGCTTGTACCAAACAAACTATTGCCCAGCTGTGTAGTAGAGGCACCTAGGGGTTGCGCCACGTTCGTACTACCAAACATGGAATTTGCAGGCTTCGCCTGGTTATTGTTGAATCCGCCAAATAGGCTGCTGGTATTGTTTGCCGGCGCCGCGGTCTGACCAAAGAGCGCCCCGCCCGCAGAGGCAACTGGCTTGCCGCCAAACAGACCAGCCCCAAATGTGTTATTCTGCTGCTGGCCAGATTGCGGTTGGTTGCCGCTGTTTCCGAACAGACCACCACCGCTGCCGCTGCCGCCGCCACCACCACCAAAGATGCTGGTGCCCGTCTGCTGTTGGTTATTCGCCTGTCCTCCGAGCACTAGTCATTGCATTAGCAAAATATATTTTCTTCGAAATGCAACTTACGAGGATTTGTAGGCTGAGTCGTGTTTTGTTGTTGTTGCTGCTGCTGCTGGTTGCTACCTAACAAGCCGCCGCCACCGGTATTGCCAAATATGGATGTTCCGGTCTGCTGCGGCTGCTGGTTGGCATTGGCATTTCCAAACAAACCTCCGCTGCCAGTGGTACCAAAGCCCGTGTTGGTACCTTGATTGCCAATACCAAATAGAGACTTTCCCGCATTGCTAGTGGCATTGGTCGTACCTGTAGCCAAGATAGGTAGAAGTCTAGAAGAATAAGTCGTCCTCACGCACCAAATCCACCAAATCCAGTTGTGGCGTTCGCGTTGGTGTTCCCAAACAGACCTGCACCCTGGTTTTGTTGCGCTTGGTTCTGCGGGGTGTTACCAAAGCCGCCGAATCCTGTCACATCAACGATCATAAGTGCCCCAAATAAACACAAAGTACCGAAAAAAAGACATACCGAAGCCAGTAGCAGGTTTGTTTACATTGCTAGCAGCAGCAGCGCCGATACCAGTAGTGCCACCGCCAAATATGCTGGTCTGCTGTTGTGGTTGTGCGGCTTGGCCGAACCCGCCAAACGCTGACTGTTGTTGGGGTTGCTGCTGCTGCTGCTGCTGAGGGGTTCCAAAAACGCCAAAGCCTGCATTTTGTTGGGCGTTCTGCTGCGTGCCAAATCCACCAAAGCCGGTGCCGGCGCCAGTGCCGGCTGGATTCTGGCTTGGGCCGAACATGGGATTGGTCTGTTGCTGTTGTTGTTGTTGTTGTTGTTGTTGTTGCTGCTGCTGCTGACCAAAACCTCCAAACGTAGACGTTCCGCCGCCAAACACGTTACCAGCGCTGGCAGTCTTGCGGCCCTGTTGATAGTCTTGCACACGCAGTTCCTGATAATACACCTTGATCAGAACTTATGAGAAAATGAAACAAGCCGTCCACCAACGAACTTCAAATGAGGTCCCCCGATACGCAGGCGCTGCAGTGATAGCTTGAAATTGCTGGATCACGTTGCCTTGGGGTTCTTTCTCGGTATAGGCAGTATATGGAGGGTTCGCTGTGCCCGTTGTGACGGGAGGCACAGGGGTATCCGTAGAAGCACCGGCCCCACCCACTGTAGAGGGCAACATGTCAGCGTCAGGCTCAAGTCAAAGAAAAGAGAAATGTATTCACAAGGGTTACTACCGAATACAGAGCCTCCGGTAGGTTTACCAAACATACTGTTGCCAGCTGTACTACCAAACCCTCCACCTCCACCAAAGGCGCTGCCAGCGTTGGTGTTACCGGCCCCACCAAATGTACCACCCCCGAATGCGCCCGTGCCAGTGGGACCAAAGGCACCGAAACCTGTAGCGGGCTTCACCAAGGGATTTGCAGCAGTGTTGCTGGCCCCGAACGTGCCTGTTATCAATGTTGAATACCTGTCCAGTGTAGGACTAACTTCGACATGTCTGCACTCACCAAACCCACCACCCCCCACATTCGCTGCCGTTGCACCCGACAGATTACCAAACATAGGATTAGCTGGTTGTTGCTGCTGCTGCTGTTGTGGTTGTTGTTGTTGCTGCTGCCCGAACCCAGGAGTCCCAAAGCCTGCTGTAGGATCAACAGATGATCAATGCACGGATCTCAAAACCTAAAGAGCAAAGCGAGTGCGCACCAGCGGCGTTGCCGAACGCGCTAGGCTGGCCAAACGTGCCGGGCTGGTTATTGGTGTTGTTCTGGTTGGCACCCCATGTCGAGCCTATGCCAGTGCCAAACATGACTGTTCTGTCTACAAAATGATAATCCATGTGACTCTGACTCTGGCTTATGATCTCGTCGGAGTTTGAAATGTTCCAAACTCAGCGCAAATGACAAAGCGATTGCTCGGCAATGGCCGAAGCTTCACGGTCATGTGAGCAACGCGTCGCAACTACGTTAGCTTCTCTGGCATAGGGGAAGCCACTGCTGAGGGATATGACTGAAATGTGTGTGTGGCACTGTGTGCGATGATATATAAATCTGATACGGATACATGCAATCTTCCATCTTGTGCTAGCTATCTAAACCGTCTAAACCCTGACCCAAACCTGGCGGTTATCCATATCCACCTCTGCTGCGAGCTCCCCGCCAAGGTACCCGCCAATAGTGCACCCCAGACAAGCAGAGCTTGGGGCTTCTGCAGTCTTCCAAGCACAAAGCGGAAGTTCTAGATATATCCCCCTGCAGAGCTCGCAACAGCTCATTCTCACTCATGCCTTTCTTTCTCTCGCTCTCCACGAACTTCTTGCGCTCCCGGCTCCGCCACCAACGTCAGAAACTCGTCTGGACACTGACACTTGTGCCGGCTCCGGGCTCTCGGTATAGCGCCCCGGTGACTGAGTAGGTCACCTTTGGTCGCCAAGGTGACCTAAGGCTCACCAAGCTACAGACCAAAACTATCCTGTTGGCTGTGACCTTTGGGTCACACTTTAGATGACCTAAGGCTCACTTTAACGATGACTTAAGGTCACCCTCCTAAAAGGTGACCCTAAGGTCACCTACGTGCATAGGGCCACATTACGTCACCTGGCGGCGCGCTGGCACTTACACTAGATGGGTAACGGTTAAAAAAAAAAAAAAAAAAAAAAAAAATCATTCTGGACGTTTGTCGTTAGTCGTCCAAAGGCTGCGCAGTTTGCTGCATTTTTGCGGCGGCGCGTTGCTTTAGTAGTTATGACTCCATCTCTGAGTGGTATAAAGCTGAGTTTTGCTCAGGGTTGTCAGAGGTAGTGGAGGTAACTGTGGGTATAGGAGATACTATAGTAGAGGACTAGCCTTTTGTACCCTCTCCCCCTCAATCAATATGTTTTCAGCAGCGTCGCGCGTCAAGAACCATTCGGTCGCGCGTTTGACCAATGTGGTGCCGGGTTGCCATGCCCGGACAGCGCCGTCGTCGTCGTAGCCGACGAATGCGTGCGCAATGGCGCCGTTTGATCTGCGTAAATAGATTTCCTGCCCCCAGTGTAAAAATGGTGCTTCGAGGGGGCCGGTGGTACCGCTAAGACGTTTGTCGATCCATGTGGCGTGTCGAACGGCCTCGGCCCATAGGGCGGGTGGCGTGGGGACTGCGGAAGCGGCGCGCATGCTGCGCGCTTGCGTGCTATAGCAATAGCATTCTTGATGAGAATATGGAATTGGAATAAGAGTGACGCGGCCGCTTGCATCGTAAGCTGCCGGTGGGAGCGAGAGGTAAGCCTCGCGTTTAGTTTTGAAGAATTTGATTGATTGGTGACTGTTTTTCTCATCGCGAGTCACAAGGTAATAATGTGAGGCGCCGAATGACGCTGCGGAGACCGGGCCAGCGAGGTAAGCTGTGTTCGTTGTACCCGGAATGGGGATCTTGCTGACAGGAGGCAGATTATGTGTTTTGTTGCTGTCACACACAATGCATGGCTGCGGCGTCGATTCGAGATCGAGCTCGAGGCCCGTGATGCGACCTGCGCAGTACGCGGCATGTAACTCATCGTGATCTCGATGCCCGAGGAGATTGTGAAGCTCGGAGATTGTCACGAGCCTGGATGTCGACAAAGTAGCATGAGCGGACGGGATTCGTGATGCGTGATCGCGATGTGCAGGAAGACGGTAGAGGCCGTTGACGTTAGGAATGCGGCCGATAATGTGGTGATCAGGTGAGTAAATAATGCACTCACCGTCCTCGACATTGATTTTGAAATTTTTCTTGTCGAGTGCGGATATGGAAATGAGCGTAAATGCTGATGTCGGCGTATAGTAGGTGTCCGTCAATATGACAGACGTAGGGGCCTTAAATGGACCCATCGGGAGCGTGGTGTGGAAGTCGCCACGCCCTGTAGCGTAAAATGTATGACCATTAGCAGCACAAATGGCATGCGGATCAATCTCGACAAAGTTGGTGAGGCGGGAACGGTCGGGCGTCATATGAGATGTGGCGCCCATGTCAATGACTTCACCCTCATATGGAATCGAGTTGGTGACGTTGAGCGCCTCGAGTGTATCAGGGGTGTCTTTGGCGATGATTGCATATGCAACATCAACATCCTCTTCTTCGGCAAGATGTGCGGCGCCGGCCTCATTACCGCCATTTCTGCGGTTGGCGTGATCGCTGTTCTTCTTCTCGAGATGGCTCAGGGCTTTGCCTTGGGCCCATAGATCCTTCAGCCATTGTGGCGCAAGGTGCTCCTTCGCACCACCCTTCGCATGGCAATCAGCCGTAACGTGATTGGTACGACCGCATGTGGCGCACGGCTCATTTTCGGTGCGCTTCTGGTTACGATTATTGCTGCCGCCCCTGCGGCGATTGGACGACCCATTGGCTATCATCGCAACATTGTCGGCATCCTTCTTCTGCATGCATTCGGCAATCTCGCTGTCCCATGTGTCGTTGATCTCAGCGATTAGGGCTTCAGATGTGATTGGGGACTTCGCGATGCGTGCGGACGTGGAAACCGTGGTGAGAAATGATTTCCAAGATGGCGGGAGAGCTTTTCGAATGTAAGTGACAAAATCTGCATCACTCACGATAACGCTCATGGCGGCTAACTCCTCCCGGGTTTCCTTCATAGATGTGATAAACTTTTTGACATCTTCGTCATTGCTGCATCGGGCATTTTGCAGTCGTGAGAGAAGGCTCGTTTTGATCATATCGCCACGGCCTTCGGTAATCGAGGTGAGCTTGGCCCACATAGCGGTGGCCGTTGATTCGTTCTTGATGTCAATGAACATGGTGGCGTCAATGGTGGCATAAACGACTTCGCGAATGCGGGCTTCATCAGATTCCCATTCGTCAAGCTTGTCTTCCATTTCCTCGATAATGGCATCCATCAGGAAAAATGCTATTAGCCCTGAGCGCCCTGAGGTGCCCTGAGGTGACCTGAAAAGGGGGGGTAGCCCTGGGGTGCCCTGAGGTGCCCTGAGGTGACCCGAGGTGACCCGAGGTACCCTGAGGTGACCTGAGGTGACCTGAGGTGACCTGAGTACTTCTTTACGGTCACCTCAGGTCACCTCAGGGTGCCTCAGAGTACCTCAGGTCACCTTGGGTCACCTCAGGGCACCCCAGGGCTACCCCCCCCTTTTCAGGTCACCTCAGGGCACCTCAGGGCACTCAGGGCTAATAGCATTTTTCCTGATGTCAGTGAGCGGCTTGGGCTTTGGTGAGGCATTGAAATCAGTGCCAGGCATGTAGTGTTTGCCATCGGGGCCGATGATAGGCATCGTCGGCTTCTGCTTGTGACCGAGTAGCTGTCGGCGGAGCTTTTCGGATGTGAGGTAATTGAGCATGCGTTCTTTGTACGTGATCCAATTGGATCCGTCATTGTTACGGCGAGGCAGATGCGCGTATTTGCGCGGGAGTACATCTGACATGGTGCTACGATCGGCCTCGGGGCCCATAACCTGTGAACGGGGATGGCAGAGCCGACGTGAACGAGCTGTAGGCGAAATCAGATAAGCCTCAGCAATAATAGTGTATTGAACTATTTATCTACCTGTAGGCGAAATCAGATAACTACAGGATAGTCAGTACATACAATAAATAGGTAAATGGATGTGCTTACACCTCAGCAATAATAGTGTATTGAACTGAGGCGCATAGGAAGCGATCGGAAGATTGTAAGGGAGTGATATTATGTAAGACTACCTAATTCGGATTGTCTACCACATCGGGATAATTGCCACATGCTGGACACTCCTTCGTTTTGCTACATATACCGTTGTCTAGGTATCTTGCGAAATATTGAGCTGGTTTTGTTCTTTCCGTGTGAAGAGACCTTTGTCAACATCATAGCGGACGTTGAGGCTTACTGGCATGTAGGCTTTGTACTCAGCAATGGAATCTGCACCCGAGTCGACGTACTTGCCCGGCCACCAGATGACGTAAACGACAATGCTAAGCAGGAGAGGCAACGAGTCAAGGCAATAGAAGAAGACTGTGAAGACGTCAGCCAATTATTAGACCACATGGCAAGAACACAAAAAACAACACACCTTCTGGGGGTCGGCATCACCAGCCAAAATTTGCTTCCGAAGTTTGCAGGTAGGCTGGCTAGACAAGATTTGGACTCGTACAGCACATTTGGGACTTAGGTTTCACTGGAAGAAATGTCGGCACGATGGTGTAGATGAAAAGTGTTGGAGTCGATTTTGTAAATATGTGCAAATAATATGACTTGTGATCTGAAAACTGGCAAAGACGAGACGAAATCAAAAATCGGTCCCAACATAATTGTTTAATGCATTAAAATATGATTTTTCGTGATTTTACATCAATTTTATCTTGCCTGTGGATGCACAAATCTGGGCGGCAAGATATTTTGCCTGATGAGGAAGTTCGGGGCTTGTAATGACTCAGGAAAGGGTATTCCTACCCGGATATGGGTCAACACAACGTTGATGCGTCCTACAGCCATCAATAATCAAGTTGTGATGTTCGAACGGGACCAAATGGACTCGCCAGATGTGCGTTACACATTTTGACAGGGCCGTGCCGACCCCCACACCTTCATCCGTAGAGAGAATGTTGGTGCGTCCAAGACCGATCTGGATGCAACGGAACACGCAACGAACGAGGATCGGGATAGAAGAGGCACCGAGAAGCCACACGGCCTTCCACCAGATCTCCTTGTCAGTAGCAATACCCTCGCGCTTGACACTGTAGAATCAGTGTAGATAGTGTGCAGAAAAGTGACGAAAAACAGTACATACGACGCGCTCTGAAGAACGAGACCAACAAAGAAGATGTAGTGGCCCGCCACAGTGTGCTCGATGACTAAAAGAGATGAGCCTGCAGCCTGGACAAGGAAGGTGATGATATCGCTCGAAAGGAAGATGTACACGACACGGGTAGGTCTGACCCATGAGTGGCGTACGCCAACGCAGTTGACGACGAGAAGCCTATAGACGATGTAATTGAATGCGAGAAACGAGGTAGACGAATAGGCGATGAAGATCTGCTGCAGGATGAACCATACGCGAAAGTCATGGACGTCCTTGATCGGTGGCGGACGGCCGTACATGCCGACGGCATAGCCTACTCGCTCAATCAGCCATTTGACACGATCACCGTTTGAGGAATTTTGGCTGACGCACAATAGGCACCTATGGGCAAGCAAAGTCCCCACCGCTGGCCTTTGCGAGACAGACGAACATCAAAAGGCACGAAACAATGGCATAGGTGGTGAAGATGACGTTAGCGACTTTCGTGTTGGGGATATACACTGTCGGCACTGTGAGTGACAATGGCGACGAAAGCACATTGATTGCATTCGCACATAGAGCGGCCCTCATGAAAGTTTCGTCCGGAAGGATCGTCAACTTTGCCATTGTGCCATGCGGTGCGAACAACATTACTGCCACAAGGGCAGGGAAGATGGGGAATAGCGAGCGGGCCAGCATTGCAGCAACAAGAAATGTAGATAGATGGCAGGCGGGAAGAAGAAATGGAAAAATATATCGCTCTGTAGCTGGTTTTGCTTGCTGCTCGGGCTAACCAATTGTTAGTTGCGTGCGGTGAATGGTTTTACTTGCTGACACCGGGCACACGATCCTCTGACGGACATCGGGAGATCCAAGCCCGCAGCGCTCAGCTTTTACACCTTTTCATAGTCCATCACACAAATGCCTCGATCGGAGCGATTACTTATTGAAAGAAAAAATACGTTGGGGCCCGATACGAACGACCCCAGATGCTCTATGAGCGGTAATGGCGAAGCGGAGAAACAGAGGATGTGGCGTTTCAGCAGCTCGTAACACAAAAAGAAGCAGGACCACTACTAGTATCACAGTATCACAGATGAAGGACACTTCCAAGATAGCAGCCTCGACAGGTCATCGAGCATCTCCAGTCTAAGTGTATAGCCAGCCAAATGAATAACATGCCTCTTCTTCGCAAGTCCCATCCAGCTTGGGCAGACATGTCCGAGTCCATATCACTATTAGACGCAATAAGTTCTAACAAGATAAACTGTTTCCGGGACGACTGAGGGAGAACGGTTATCGACAGGTTGGGGGAAAGGAGCGGAACCGAAGGCGGTCATGATCACGTGACTGAAAACGGTCACATGTCCGAAAGAGACAGAAGGGGCCCCGGGAAGCTCCTGCGCGTCGAGGGTGCCTGCGAGAAACCCTGGGTCGAAAGAAGACCAACGGGCCATCGAGGTACCCCAAACACAAAGAGGAAGCGGCGGGAATTAAGCTAGTAGACAACTATGTAAGCAGGTTGCTCACTTCACCTCGTTTGTAATGACGCGGAATGTTTGGTCCTGTTTGCGCAGTGGCCATTAGCGCAAAGACGAGCAGCCCCCCGTACTTCCAACCATCCATGACTAGTGCATCGACATGTCCCAAACTTCGGCTTCACCTCGTATCGACCATATGCCTTCACCCGCCCATATCTGGCTTGTCCTGATCCAGCCTACGGAATCGTTGCCTCAAGGATACCATCTCCAGATCCCCCTGACTATAATCGAGAGCTTCGCCATCCCCCGCAGCAGATCAAAATTCCTTCGTTTCATCGGTTATTGTGTTGTTGGGATGAAAGGCCATCTCAAACGCGAGTTGACTCAGGAACAAGGCGCTGGCACCGTCCGTCTTTTAAATGTCAACGACGCCGACGAACTTGTCGACCAAGGCATATATCATTTTTTTACTTCATCTGGGGAGGGGATCATTGCCGGTAAGTTCACATAGTGTACATAGTAGTTATTGCAAAGGAGTATTCAATGTTTGTACTTCAGATTCTTTCGTTGATTTGGATGTAGTACTCAGGAAGCACACGTTGTCGTACACAACGACAACCACGCGCGACTATCAGTTCGTAGCTGAAGTTCGTGAACGAGATGGAGGTAGTATTTTCGATCGGATGTCCCCGCGGTTCAATGTGGCGCAGCATATCATCCCGCAAGCTCGAGGAGACGAGGTACGTGTGCATGTTTCCGTGATGGCCTCCGCACGACTCGAGATCTTCCCATTCAGTGGATTCAACACATCGTCGCCAAGCGCCCTCTTGACCATAGCGACGTCAGAAGTGTTGATGATGTCCGAAACGGCTTTATGGTAAACGGCTTCCTGAATCAGGCATTTGACGTCAAATACAGAACGTTCGTCATTATCAAGGTGTCTTACAGTTTTTGAGCAAGGCTTCTAATTCTGACTAACCACGAAATGCAGACTCCGAATCCTATCCTAGACATGGACGACATTCCTGGGTGCGTTGAGCGAGGTAAGGTTAGGGATGACACATCGTATCCAACACAGTGTCGGTATACCCTCAAGTACATGACGAAGGAGATGCAGGAGGACCAGTTAAGTGTGCTCTATCCCGATAACATCGATGCTACTTTCGTGCAAGATAACGAAGGCAAGCTGCCTTCTGGGCCTCTACTAGATTACGTTTTTGGCGCTGCAGCAGTCTTTGAATGGGGTTGTCGTGATCTGACAGACACGTTCAATAAGCTGGGCTACCAACCTTATCATCCTACTGCATCTGTCGCTAGACGGAGAAGGGGTAAGTTGACTCCGCAACCTGACGAGGAGGGTGGATCCGTGTCTGGCGAAGAAGTGGATGCTCTTGATTTTGTCATGTTCCTCAGGATCAACACAGGAGCGGCGAGGCGACGTCGCGAAGAAGAAGACGCTGCTTTGCGATCCCGCATCAGTGCTTGGGCTTCGGATGTGGAGTAGACAGCATGAACCCATCTGTACTTCCTACACATTCATTGTAGCTGTTGTATGTACTGTATATCCCATGTATCCATAGCACTTAGTGTCTGTATTTGTGTATATCTTCAACGGTGAATATGTAAGCATTGCATATAGTATGCACATAACTGTGGGCGTCAATGCTGCTCGACTGGGCACAGCTCGTGACAATCAACTTGTCCAAGTTTGACAAGCCCTGCGGTATGTAAGGTGATGCTTGAAGACGCCATCCGCCGTTGGGGATTCCGGATTGTCGTTGGTACTAGTATACCGCAAGAAGACGTTGACCGACAACTGTCGATTGCGAATGCTTTCTTCAATCTACGGTGGAGGAACTCAGGAAAAGCGAAAGGTCGTCTCGCCCAGAGTGTACCGGATCCATGGAAAATGATGGACATACGAACACCTGGAAAGGATGCGCTGACTTGAACGCTTGCCAGTGGCCGCACTCGCGATAGAGGTACTCGCTCGGCTGGTCTAACACCGTTGCTTTCCCAGCGTCTGATAGAAATGAATTATCGAAAAACCCCAACTCAATCCACCCTCGCCCACGGTGTTTTCACTCGCCGGGCACACGCGTTGGATTTCTTCGCGCAATTCCGAGCGTTCACCCATATCACACACAGCGCAATGACGGAATTCTGCTAACTTCTCGGTTTCCATACGAGACTGAGCATTGAATCGTACTAGCTAATGCAAGTAGATCTCCATGCTTATACATGATGCCTATTCCGCTCCGAGCCAAATTTGAAATAATGTTTTGAATAAATCTTCACTTATCCTTAGTAGACTCCGCGGTTGGATCTTGGGTATGAGACGAACTGTCCAGAATGGTATTATTTTCCTGAGAGCCAGGTATATCCAACGACGGTCCTTCGACATTCGATGGAGACTTCCTGCAGCAAAGGTGAATAGACGGTCGACGAATAGACGGCGGACACATTGACTTACGGAAGTTGAAGCGCCCAGTAGCTTATCGCGTACTGAATACGCTGTAGAAAACGGTATTGTCGCTCGTAGAAACCAGCCATGAATGGGGCAAAAAATGCCCATGACCGTGGGTGCACCGAGTCCATCCCTGCGAATAAGACAATACCAGCGTACTCAAACCAAGGCGGATACGCTCCAGCAAAACCGAAGTCGATTAGCCACGCCTTGCCATCTTTGTCGATTATGATATTCCGCATATTCAGGTCTCCATGAACGAAAGTGAGAGGCTCGCTCGCGTCAAATGATGGGAAAGGAGCATTGTTATTAGGTTCGTAGTAGGCAGTGATTTGCCGCTTCACATCGTACCAAGCCACCAGATCCGCGTACGAGTTGAACGGACCAGCTCCATATTCAGTGAAGTAGAACCCCTCGCACTTGCTTGGCACTCCAGTGCCATTGAATGGACCAGGGATATCAGGATTAGGAAGCGGGATACGTCGGAGTTGGCGTATATATCCACGGATGGTCCATACCACGCGAAGCCTGTGCCACCACGACATGCGGGGCCATAGGACGTCGAGCGTCTCTCCCTCGACGTGGTCCATTACTAACCATGTGTAAAAGTCTCGATAAATGACACGACGAATGCACGGAATAGGGATGGTAGTAAAATCAAGTGCGGAGGCCATCATGTACACCTCAGAGATGTCTGGCGTGTTTATGCACTTAGCAACGATGTCCGGAGCCAGATGAAGGGGACGTTGGAAAATTGGTGAGGGCACTGGTGCACCCACATGGCGGTTCTCTCTAAGGGCCTCTTCTATCATGTTGAGCAATTCGTCGTTAGAAAGATTGTCTATAGAGCAGGGCGGATCGACGCGATCGACGCCCTTAGCCTTTTCACCACTACTACAATCCTGGTCAGCATTTGGAGACGCGGGCAAACGCCACGTTTGCTCACGATGAAAAAAATACGCCCATTGTATGCCCGTTGACGAAGCGAAAATAAGTAGGAAATACAAAAACAAGTACGACGAGCGGTTGGCAACAAATTTGCTTGACGTGACTTGCAGATGTTATGAAACGGTCGTGGTGAAATCCCGGAGGTGTATTTGAACGTCTAAATTGCCTGCTATGCTCATTGCTATGACTCGGCCGGACTCGGCCGGATTTCGTGCTCTTGGCCGACGGACAGTCGGACTCGCAGTTGTCCTTGTTCACTAAGTCACACAGTTTTTCTTTTCAAAACTCGAGAGACTTCATTGTACATGAAATTACAGACTCAAATTACATCAAAAAAAGGATTTCCTCAGATAGATGAAAGAAAAATACGATAACTGAGGAACAAAGAACCTGCAATCAATATACTCAGCGAATTGGAGCATGAAGGATGTAGAACAGGGTTTCGTGCACTTGGAGATATTAGAAGCCCTTGCTGAAGTAAGGACAAGAGACCTGGAACGGCCATGTCAGTTATGGAAGACAGTGGCAATATAATGTAAGTAGTTTGCCTTCAGTAGAATGTTCCCTGGGCAATTGCCGCTGGGACCACATATGAAGCTTGAGTTAAAGTGGAGAACGCGGTCACAAATCCCGCTGCGTTATTAGCAGTGCCAGGGGGGAACCAACCTCTGACTTCGAGGTCGTGAATAACAGTCAGACACCAGAATCGGCATCCGATACCACGCTCCGTGAGCCTGTAACAATCACGGCGAAGATCCAAAAGGTGCTGCACAGCTGCTGCGACAGTGAAGTCCGTACGGTTAGGTATGGCCCAATAGAGCTGGTGCTGTGGGAGGCCCACGGGCTGGGCCGCCGAGGCCGGTGTACTCGACATCATGTAGGAGTGCTGTGTGACAAACATGCGAGTGATCTGCTGCTGGTCCAGGGCCTGACAGTTGAGCTCAATGGAAACGGGAGGACGCCGTCTGTCCTGGCCTTGATCGAGTTGGAGAAAAAGTCTCCAATGAACGCCGAGGCCCGCGGGCGTTCCCGTGTCGCAGACATGAATAATCACACCGCTGACCTGTCGCGAGAGGACCGCATCCTCAACGTTGACGGAGCACGTATCAGCTGTGATACATAGATTAGACTGCGGAACGATACACAAGGTCGCACAAATATACGGCGAATATTCTCAAGGCGGCTTCGAATTCTGGCCTGGTGGGTGGCGGCAGCACTCGCGAGTTCCTGGTGTAAAAAGTTGATGTTGCGTGACATCGGGTTCGTGAGAAGTGATGAAAGACAATGCAATGGGAGATGAGGGCATGACTGGAAGAATGCGGGGCATTTATATCCTGCGTGGCCCACACTGCGAAAAGCTGTTATGACAGGGAATCTGTCCATGAGTAATAGTTATACTAATACGACAGATTTTGATATGACAAACTCTACCGTCAGTAGGGCCAGGTTCGCGATAGGAAGCATGTTACACATGCCTTATGCGACCTTGCACTGTTGACCACTCAGCAAAACGAGGTGATTAGTATAGATATCAGGATGAAGAAACGCCACACGGGAGGAGAGAAGCATCCCTATAGTAATCTGGACGCTGTCGAGCACCCCCACATCACGAAAGCGTGGGAGAAGGCCAGACGATAGCAGTCGAGACACAGTGGCAGCCGGCCAAAATAGGTATTGCTATTACTGCTTCGTGGCTCGTTTCTGTGATAGATCGATTGTCGCCTCACGCGGCCATCGATAAAAGCTAGAAAGACTTCAGTAGACTCAAGGAGACTCAAGTCGTACAGCAATTACAAAGCCACGCTAACCACATTCAGCCACACAGGTACGGAACTCCCACATATCCAGTCTCCCCCAAGGATCGCCAGCCGGAAAAAGCCGTTCGATAATCTAATGTTTCTGTTCGCTATTCACATCTGTATGCAGGAGGTCCCGGTCAGCACTCACCGGTGAGGAGTTTATCACAGGCATCAGATACTAGCGATACTTTATCGATGCCCACGAGCGCCCGGATGCCTCGTGTCTCGCTACACAATGGTAAGTCATGCCTACTCAGAAACAGTTAGGAACCTGTGCGCATCACTGCTCAGTACTATCGCATGAAAACAAATGGAGGAATTCTTATGTCAGACCTTCTCATTATACGAAGATACGAAGACAAAACGGATCGCGATGCAAAGCGTTTCGAAGGCGCAAGCGGTGGCCGCTGGCAACTATCGCACCGCTGAAGCGCCTCTGTGACCGCCACACCGGTTCAACTTGTATAAAACGGGAAGAGCCCGATCTAATCAATATGTTCCGCAGAGTGATGGTCATTATTAATTATTTACTCAAATTAAACTGTATCTGCGATGAGGCAGATGGCATGATCAACGTTATAACGTGTCTTGACTCTTCCCACAGTCGCAACCAGGGTTCTTTCTCTCGCAGTTGTGCTACAGCTTCTGTATCGCTTTTGACTAAAGATTCCTCATTTCCATCTGGTCCCACACACTGATTCACCGGTCTGCGACGAGTACAGCAACAACGTCACAAGCAATGACAGTTCCGCCAATCAAGTCCCCGTCCTCCAGTATGGAGGCGTTTCTCAAAGTCCTGTCGACCGCCAAACGTGTTGTGATTCTGTCTGGCGCTGGGCTGTCCGCTGCGTCAGGTGGGTATTCTCTTTTTGTACAAGTCTTCGTTTCTCACGGACCCAAACACCCTCACACAACGGTTATTGGTTGTCGACTGCATCTTGCACTCCTCGATTATTGTACCTTTGCCTGGCCCTTCCCTTCACCGTTACTACGTTTTGTTTGCCTTTATGTTGCTCAAGTCAGGCATTCCTACGTATCGAGGGCCGGACGGACTGTGGACAACGAGCGTGAGCCCTTGCAGGATCTACGCGTTAGCTGATTGACTGACGCGAACCTTCCCTGATTCTTCCCCATTTCCTGGTGCTCGTACTCGTCCTCGTTGTCTCGTTCCTTTATTCCTTTACTTTTCACTCTCTACATTTCCGTTTCCACTCTCTTTCCTCCCCCGGTGTTGCCTTGCTTCTTCTGTGACGCAACCTTCGCTCAGTTCGATCCTTTGGAAGTCTCTACCCCGCAAGGCTTCAGAGAAGAAAAAAAAAAAAAAAAAAAAAAAAAGGTGTTTTCACTTGCCGAGCACACGCGTTGGATTTCTTCGCGCAATTCCGAGCGTTCACCCATATCACACACAGCGCAATGACGGAATTCTGCTAACTTCTCGGTTTCCATACGAGACTGAGCATTGAATCGTACTAGCTAATGCAAGTAGATCTCCATGCTTATACATGATGCCTATTCCGCTCCGAGCCAAATTTGAAATAATGTTTTGAATAAATCTTCACTTATCCTTAGTAGACTCCGCGGTTGGATCTTGGGTATGAGACGAACTGTCCAGAATGGTATTTTTTGCCTGAGAGCCAGGTATATCCAACGACGGCCCTTCGACATTCGATGGAGACTTCCTGCAGCAAAGATGAATAGACGGTCGACGAATAGAACGTGGACGCATTGACTGACGGAAGTTCAAGCACACAGTTGCTTATCGCGAATTGAATACGCTGTAGAAAACGGTATTGTCGCTCGTAGAAACCAGCCATGAACGGGGCAAAAAATGCCCACGATCGTGGGTGCACCGAGTCCATCCCTGCGAACAAGACAATACCAGCGTACTCAAACCAAGGCGGATACGCTCCAGCAAAACCGAAGTCGATTAGCCACGCCTCGCCATCTTTGTCGATTATGATGTTCCGTGTATTCAGGTCTCCATGAACGAAAGTGAGAGGCTCGCTCGCGTCAAATGACGGGAAAGGAGCCTTGTTGTTAGGTGTGTAGAAGGCGGTGATTTGCCGCTTCAATTCGTACCAAGCCACCAGATCCGCGTATGAGCTGAACGGACCTGCTCCATATTGGGTGAAGTAGAACCCCTCGCACTGGTTTGGCACTCCAGTGCCATTGAATGGACCAGGAATACCGGGATTAGGAAGCGGGATACGTCGGAGTTGGCGGATATATCCACGAATGGTCCATACCACGCAAAGCCTGCGCCACCACGACATGCGGGGCCATAGGATGTCGAGTGATTCTCCCTCGACGTGGTCCATTACTAACCATGTGCAAAGGTCTCGATAAATGACACGACGAATGCACGGAATAGGGATGGTAGTAAAATCAAGTGCGGAGGCCATCATGTACACCTCAGAGATGTCTGGCGTGTATATGCACTTAGCAACGATGTCCGGAGTCACATGAACGGGACGTTGGAAAATTGGTGAGGGCACTGGTGCACCCACATGGCGGTTCTCTCTCAAGGCATCTTTTATCATGGTGAGCAATTCGTCGTTAGAAAGATCGTCTATAGAGCAGGGCAGATCGGCGCGATTGATTCCGTCAGCTTTTTCACCGCTACTACTATCTTGGTCAGCATTTGGAGAGACGAGCAAACGCCACGTTTGCTCACGATGAGAAAAAAATGCCCATTGTACGCTGGTTGACGCGTGACGAAGCGAAAATAAGTAGGAAATAGAAAAACAAGTACGACGAGCGGTTGGCAACAAATGCTTGACGTGACTTGCAGATGTTATGAAACGGTCTTGGTAAAATCCTGTAGGTGTATTTGAACGTCTGCATCAGGCGGACTTTCAATTTGGAAGTTGCAGCTGATACTGCTCTACGCAAAATCACTTGGTCAACTTCCTTAGCCTTCAGTCGCACCCGATTGCTGAGCGCTGAGGAGCTTATCACAGGCAGCAGGCAATAGCGATGTTTCATCGATGTCCGGGCACCAGCGTACGGATGCCTCGTGTCATGCCTGCTCAGAAACAGTGTAAGAACCTGTGCGCATCTCTGCTCAGTACTATCGCATGAAAATAAATGGAAGAATTCTCATGTCAGACCTTCTCATTATACGAAGACAATAAGCGGATCGCGATGCAAAGACTCGGTTTCAAAGGCACAAGTGGTGGCCGCTGGCAACTGTCGCACCGCTGAAGCGCCTCAGTGACCGCCACACCGGTTAAACTCGTATATGTAAAACGGGAACAGCCCGATCTAGTAACTACTTCCATAAACAAACCGTATTGAGAGGCATGATCAATGTTATAACGCGTCTTGACTCTTCCCACAGCCGCAACCAAAATTCTTTCTCTCGCAGTTGTGCCACAGCTTCTGTGTTGCTTTGATTTCTCATTTCCATCCGGCACAACACACTGGTTCACAGGTCTGCGACGAGTACCGCAACAAGTTCACAAACAATGACAGTTCCGCCAATCAAGTCCCCGTCCTCCAGTATGGAGGCGTTTCTCAAAGTCCTGTCGACCGCCAAACGTGTTGTGATTCTGTCTGGCGCTGGGCTGTCGGCTGCGTCAGGTGGGTGTTCTCTTTTTGTACAAGTCTTCGTTTCTCACGGACCCAAACACCCTCACACAACGGTTTTTGGTTGTCGACTGCATCTTGCACTCCTCGATTATTGTACCTTTGCCTGGCCCTTCCCTTCACCGTTACTACGTTTTGTTTGCCTTTATGTTGCTCAAGTCAGGCATTCCTACGTATCGAGGGCCGGACGGACTGTGGACAACGAGCGTGAGCCCTTGCAGGATCTACGCGTTAGCTGATTGACTGACGCGAACCTTCTCTGATTCTTCCCCATTTCCTGGTGCTCGTACTCGTCCTCGTTGTCTCGTTCCTTTATTTCTTTACTTTTCACTCTCTACATTTCCGTTTCCACTCTCTTTCCTCTCCCGGTGTTGCCTTGCTTCTTCTGTGACGCAACCTTCGCTCAGTTCGATCCTTTGGAAGTCTCTACCCCGCAAGGCTTCAGAGAAGATCCCGGGCGTGTTTGGCAGTTTCACCATGTGCAGAGGCAAATGTGAGTGCATTTCTGCTGATCTCTGAGACGATGATTGACTGATTACTTTTACTTGATGATTTACTGCTACGTCGACGCGGCAATTGATTTGTACTTTGACCCCTTAACTGCCACTGTCGTACGAATATGCTATTGATGTTATCATGATCTCTGACTGACAATTGTCTGTGCTCCCGCTTTTTCATATCCCTGCTCTCATTTCCTCGCTCACATCGCCCATCCCACAACCTCCATGCACACATTTCAGAATGATGGATGCCCGCCCGAATGCAGCGCATTATGCAATCGCTAAGCTCGCGGATCCCACTGTGCGCAGGTCGCTTATGCCGTGTCTGAGTGAGGACGCACCGCCACTGCATGTCACGCAGAACATCGATAAGCTGTATCGCGTGGCGGTGAGGGAGATGTATGGAGGAGGCAGTGACCAAAGGATTTGTGGGACTGGGGTGTTGGGGCAGGGGGAGGAGCCGGCACAGAAAGAGTCACCCAACTTACTGGACCAAATTCGCGCCGTTGCCAGGTCGAGAAAAACAGATTTGGCATCGCTAGACCCAGACTCGAATGCCATGTCAGCATCGTCGTCTTCATCAACGCAAGACATCTGCGCCGCTGCGGAAGCGCACTTCATCGAGATGCACGGTTCCGCGTTCAAGACCGTCTGCACGCAGTGTCAGTATGTACGCACGAACTTTGGTGAACGCGTGCTGAGTCCGGCGTTGGATGGAGCAACGTTGCAGGAGGTTGCTACCGATGCTATTGCTTCTGGAGGAGATGGTGCGTTCATGAACGAGGACCCAACGTCCGCTTCATCCACACCCATCTCTCAACTCCCCCGATGCGGTGGCGATGCGTGGACGCCGGGAAGCAACCGTCATGGCCGATGTGGTGGCCTGCTGCGACCCGCCGTCGTGTGGTTTGGCGAGCATCCACATGAGCTCGGCGAGCTCAACCGCGTGCTGAACTGGACGGATGTTCTGATTCTCGTGGGGACATCTGCATTGGTGAGTGGTCAGGCGCGGTTTGTTCTTCGCAGTAGAAGAGGATATACTTCTCTCCGAGAGGGTCTGCTGCGGTATAACGGAGTTTCTCTGGTTTTCCATCTTCATCCGCTTTTCCCAAGTTACTATTCCTATGCACGTCTTGTCTTTTTCTCATGTTAATCGAGTCCGTTATCACAGGTTTACCCCGCAGCAGGCTTCTCCAAGATCGTCAAGAGCCGCGGTGGCATCGTCGCGGTCTTCAATCTCGACTCCGCGAATCAGGACGATGCGGACTTTTTGTTTTTGGGACCGTGCGAGGAGACTCTGCCAAAGTTGGTTGAGGGGTTGTGAGCGTTGCTTTTGGAAACGAGAGGTACATAAAGGGTTGGGCTGCGAGGAGATCTCTAATTTTTTTAGTGGCACTGGATTGGTTTCTGACTTGTTCATGTAGATGTTATACCGTCGGAGGTGCATTTGCCCTCACATTTTGTTCCAGTAACTACCCACACATATGTCGAGGCTGTACTAGCTGAAGACTGAAGCAGTGTCCGAATCGTTGTTTTCGAGAACTGTATATATATTGCTACCGACGCGCTGACGAGTTGTCGTACACCGGGTCCAAGCATAAGTATGACATGTTAGCATTTCAAGAGGGATTTCAATTTCTCCTTTCAATTCAGTAGCCGAACGTGTTCAGTAAAATGAGTGGGAACAAGTAAGATGGTGTGGAGAGTACGTTGCTGGGCGCAGTCGTCGTAAAGCCTGCGAAGGACGCCACGAGCCGCTCCGTATTTTCTGGTTTGACAAGAAAGCATACCTAGGTCGTAGATAACAGCAGGCAGGACTTGTGATAACCCGAACTCGCCAATAGCGTGGCAGATCCACAATAAGTATGTCCTGTTCGAGGTAAGTCGTCAAATGTTGTCTAGACACGTTTGTGGGATGGGAAAGGCGAGTAAAGCATTGGAACCAAAGGTTAACGCAACGCACAAACGTCTGAAACGTCGGATCACCCAGCAAGGCGCACATTTGTCGCCAGTTCCAAGTTCTTGCTGGCTTTTGTCGGCGTATATGGTCAGACGATCGTTTGATGAGCGCTAATTCTTCCTGCTCCCTCAGGAATTCTGCCGTCTGAGGATAGTCCGGACGCACCAGTAGCGTGAGCACTCCTAATATCACCGCCGTAATGCCCTCTGTAAGCAAAACAATGCACAGAAATGGGATTTAACGGTTAAACTTGTTATCTCAACAAGGAGACTGACCTACTACAAAAAGCCAACGCCGAGCTCCGTCCGAGTGCAAGATTGCATACCCCAGAAAACTGCATATCAAAGAAATAAAAGTGAAAATACAAAGACTAACGCCGAGTTCCTGCAAGCCTTTGCGGCACAGTCAGATGCTTGGACTGAAAAAAAAAGTGTTTGTCATTTGGGAGGAGCTAAAACGACAAAACTAAGGTGGAACAGAGGGACACGAACTTCGTGTGTGTCATCATGCGCGTCGACAGCAGCCCCAATACGGCGTACGGAAAATAACAACATGCAAGGACCCATGTCCAATCTTGGGCGCTTAGATGAAGTTGCTGCTCAATTTCGTGTCCTTTCTCTTTATTCATGATCGCCGCATTAGAGGTACTCGAGGAATCGAAGCGCGGGACGATGCGTCGGTCTGCACTGTTTGAATGTCAGCTTCCTCACTTCTCATTCCCTCGAAACGGTACGAGAAGGGAAACAAAGCCGTAAAAGGGGCAATTATTCACCGAGTCGCCTCGGAAGCGCCTTGACATCTGCAACATCTTCCAAGGATGGGACCGACACGGGCTTCGACGTGGATCGAATGTCGTCTAGCTTTCCGACGGAGTGGGGAAGGTGATTTGTGCGGTAACTTACAGGAAAGCGGTGACCGCGCAGATACACGTGAAGCAGGCAAATTGTGACCGACATTAGCGTGCCGCTACGCGGGAACTCGGAAGACCAGGCAAAGCACGGTGGCCCGGGGAGAGCTTTGCCGCCGGGGACTGAAAGATCCTGGCTCCAGTAGCAAGAGTGTCTCTGACTGTCGGGAATTTGGTATTGATTCAATGGGAATACACAGGACCCCTGAAAATAGGCTCAAATCCTTCATCCACATGTCGGACAAAATGGTTTACTTTCGGCGCCGCAGGCCGAATTTTTTGTCGGACAATGATCCAGCAGAGCTGGGAGTAGTCTAGTTGCATTTGCAGCTCAACTGGACACACCGCTGATTTGCGTCACGTGTTGGACCAAACACGACCAAAACCATCAGACGCGCTCCGCTTTTAGATGGCCCCCTTGCCTAATCAAGAGCAGTTGTGACGCATCATCGAGACAATCACAAAATATCGTGTCCCTTATGTACCAGGACTGAGGCTCTGTACGTCTTCTATTGCAGAAGAGATGGTATTT
The DNA here is from genome assembly GCA_000934395.1 of Fistulina hepatica ATCC 64428. NCBI lineage: Eukaryota > Fungi > Basidiomycota > Agaricomycetes > Agaricales > Fistulinaceae > Fistulina > Fistulina hepatica. The sequence continues at coordinate 45,781 of KN882151.1, forward strand.
GCAGGGCTCACGCGTGCAGCTTGCGCGGAGCAGGTTGGGCTCACTGACTGTGCGGTTTGAGAGAATGGAGGGTGCCGGACAGGCCATAACAGTGGTCTTAAGCCGCCACAAGACAATAACTTATATTCGGAGCTCAGAATGTATGGAAATTAAGAGATTATAGGCTCCAAGCTAGGATATATTGGTAGAATGAGAGAGAAGGATGCTGCTCTCGTTCGTACGGACGTTCAACGACCGTCGAGAATGCTCACATGATCTGTCCCAAAAAGGATAGCGTTTTGATGGGCCGGTGTCTCCAGTGGAGGGCGCAAATGAAATAAGACTCTATTTCGAAGACGATTGCTGGCAGCTATCAAGTCTGAGTAATGCAGTCTGACTACGGGAGACTAGCTGGGAGCCCGGATGCAGATGTCGGACATGAGGGCCGCCTGCGCAGCGGCGGTAGACGTTACAATCCGACTGATGTATGTATGACTGCCAGACGGGGGCGAAGACTCAAAATTTCGTCCTGTTCATTCCTCCATGTTCATTCCTCCATGTCGTTCATATGTAAATCTATGCTCTCGCCCGAAGCGCGAGCCCAAAAAAAATTGTTGGTGGGTCCCAATGCTTCATCTCGATGTCGGACAAAAATCCGGCGCCGGGTGCGAGGTCTCATGAAATGTCGGACAATTTGGGTGATTTTGCTCAATTTTTGTCGGACAAAAAGAGGCCCGTTGGATGAAGGATTTGGGCCTATTTTCAAGGGTCCTGAATACATGCTTACAGTATCCGCTGCCAGCGCCGTCATTCATGATTATTTTTGCGCGATAACAGAGTGGCGTCCTGTGACCAAAATTCGTTCATATAATGGATGAAGAACGGATCAAGCGCGCCGGCCTGTGAACACATTAGCTTTGAAGTACAGAGAGACAGCAGACTGGCAATCATCTCCACCTGTGTTGTGAACGCGAAGTCGCGCAATTGTGGGCGTCCGATGACGATTGGCGCGCGGAATATTTATGTGACCCCGTTCCAAACAATGCGCGGAACCGCTATCTCAACGGCATCGCAGCAGACAACGCTGAAAGAAACCCCGATGCCTACCTTAGCTCTTGAGGCGAAACCTGCCCTCGTGCCATATGTTGAACCACAAGAGACGTCGAGCCCGCTTGACTGGGCGCCGCTTGTAACAATCGACTTGTCCAAGTTCGACGAGCCCGGCGGTAAGGAGACGCTCGTAGCTGAGCTTAAAGACGCCATCCGCCGTTGGGGCTTCTGGGTCGTCGTTGGCACCAATATACCGCAAGAAGACATTGACCGACAACTGTCGATTGCGAATGCTTTCTTCAATCTACCGATAGAGGAAAAGCGGAAGGTTGCGTGCGATTTTGGAGGAAAGCACAACGTCCTTACTGTTTGTGCTCGGCAGCTATTTTGGATACAGGGAGCCCAAGCGGTTTATCGGGAAATCAGACGTGAAGGAGAACATGGAAATGGTGAGAATTGACTGCATGGGTAATTTATTGGCTCCTCGCCTTGTATCTGACGGAGTTGGCAGCTGAACATTCCAAAGGACATACCAGAGCTAGCTTCAGTACCGCGGCACGACTTCATCAAGATCTTTGAGGACGAAATCGCCCCGTTTCATCGCCAGGTGTGGTACAAGGTCGCAAGAAAGTTATACGTTCTCCTTGCTCTCGTCTTGAAGCTCCCGGAAGACTACTTCGTCAAGTTGCACGACTACGAGCAACCATCTGAGGATCACCTGCGATACGTGAGCTCTTTAATTACGATTAAATGTTAATCATGGAGGCGTTCACTGACATTTCGATACCACCGAAGATGATTTATCACCCTCGAAGTGCTGAAGACGACGAGAAAATCAACGGAATATGGAGCTTAGGACATACTGGTCAGACATGCCGTTATCGATGCCAAAGGATCCGCTAATCGTAGATCGTTTAGACTTTGGTATCAGCAACTTCGTTCGCATGGCGCTCAAACAACTGACATAGACACCTATAAGGCTCTCTAACTCTGCTGTTCGCTCAGCAAGTCGCAGCGTAAGTACATAGCAACGACTACAATTGATATGTGCAGCTTTTTCACGTACCATCCTATTTCAGTCTGCAAATCCGGACGCCAGACGAGCAGTGGAAATGGGTTAAACCGGTTAAGGGTGGTATAACTTGCAACGCTGCGGACATTATGTCTTTCCTCACCAAGGTCGGTGTCATATCAAGGCATTTGTTGACCATGACGAGCGCCTAACGATTTGCGACTGTTAAAGGATATGTTAAGAGCACAGTCCATCGGGTGGTGCGTCCGCCGCCTGACCAAGCCAACAATGAGCGCCTGGGCTTGTTCTATTTTTCGCGCCCAGGCAACGACGTCTTATTGCGACCCGCACCAAGTCCTGTTCTCAGAAAGTTGGGATTATTGACGCCGGCAGACGAAGACGAGTCCGGAGAAGATGTGAAGGGCATTGGTAAGTGTGCACTACGGAATCTCAGTGTCGTAGTCAACAACTTACGATCGCAGACTACGTCCGAGCGCGTGTGAAGAACGTTCACGATAGACAGTATACTCGCAATGGCGATGTTGATGTACAAAGCACTTTCCATGTGAAGCATCTGAAGATTCAAGACTATTACTTATGAATGTCGTATCAGTATAACCAAAAGAAAATGAAACTACTACAACCACGTACAAGGAAATACCGAACGTGATGGGTGTGACGGTGGGTCAGGGAACTGTCATTTGGTCTAGAGAGAAGGCTACATGACTTGGTGGAGAGCAGATGAGTGCACCATGCATCACAATCGTGAACATCAAAGACATAGTTATGAAAGAATAGACAGATAGAGTAATGAATCACTCGAGCAATTCGCGTCCGTATTTGACCGTAAGAGATGAATCTCCGAGTCGACCAGAAGGACTATAGTCGGCAAAATACTGTTATATGTACTATCATAAGTTCCCTATCCTGTGGAGCTTATGTTCTCCCAGTGCAAAAAAAAATCTGAAGTGAGTTCAGTTGACCCTGCGAAACTCATAGACCAGAGTGCCTACCGACGAATTCGCTGGCCATCTTTAACATATCAATGATGCCTGTGCCAATGCTCTAGATTGGAACCGAATATTACGCCCACAGCTGCCCAAATGATGATAGCATAACACATCGCGCCCAGAAATCTCCACCATGCGCGGGCGACTGCCTGTTGCAGCAACTCATGCTCATGATGCGTGGGTATAACGTAGACGGGTAGAGGCGTAGGCCCTCCAAATCGTGGAGGTCCAGTAGAAGGACCAAAAGAAGACGAAGGTGTGTCCACAGCGTAGTAATAATCCGACCGCGACTGAGGTGGCGGCGGCGGCGGCTCACGAGTAGGTGATGGTGAGCCGCGGCCACCCTGTTCATGTGGGGGCATCGTGGCTTGGTCGTAGGTTGGAAGTGCTGAGCCCTTGGATGGACTGTTGTTCGTAAAAGACATGTTCATAAACAAAAAATAGATATTTAGGAGGACAACTCGCGTGTGGAGTGGACGTTTGAACAGCAATGACAGAATGTAAACGGATTAGGGAGTCATTACTGATTGGGAATGCAGTGACTCATAAAGTAGATTGCCTCATACGGCACTTGCGATAAATGATCGTGATCGACGAGCCATTTGATGCGCCATTGATGCGCTCCCTGCTAAAATCTCACTGCCTCTTCTCTTGCACACGTTGTCGTGGACGATGCCCGACGGGTCTGCGGGTCCCAAGCGTACCCCAACATTTGACACGCTTTCTCGCGAAGAGCTCTTTAGAAATCCACCAAAAAATGGCTCAACGTACAACATTCTCAACGAATTTGTCGCCCCTCATCTTGAATCTTTCAATGCCCTATTCGACGACTCGGGCCTCCCATCTGGCGATGGCGACGGTAGCGGGCTTCTGAGGCTCGCATTGAGGGACATTGGTGAACGCTCTCTGTTCGATCACAATGCTCCAGACGGGTTTGGCAATCGAATGAAAGGTACGGCGAGCACGCCTGTTATGTCTTCAAGTAAATGAAACCACGGTCGCCATCTCAGTATGGTTAGATCAGATATCTATTGCAAGACCAATGGTCCCCGACCAAGATAAGACTGCACGAGAGCGCAGAATCTTCCCGTCTGAGGTAAGGACACAAGACTGAGATATGTTGCACCTTCATGACAACTTTTTACAGGCTCGAGAACGTCTGACATCATATCGTGGTCGCATGCTGCTCAAAATATCTTTTATGGATGCGTCTGGACATACTTCCACGCTCACGAAGGATTGTGGCCTTATCCCAATCATGGTTCGCGTGAGTACTCTGCCTTCATGCCGAGCATTTTCTCCCTCTCATGCTGTCGCTCAAGTCCGTCCGATGTAATTTGCGAGGTATGTCTTCTGCGGAGCTCGTGCGGCACCACGAAGAGCCTGAGGAATTTGGTGGTTATTTTGTGATCAACGGCAATGAGCGTCTCATTCGATACCTCATTCTTCCACGACGAAACCATGTCATCGCGCTCCTTCGGCCCTCATTTGCAAGTAGAGGCCCCTCATATACCAAATACGCAGTGCAGATCCGTGGTGTGCGTCCTGACCAGACGAGTGTCACAAATACACTACACTATCTATCCAACGGTAGCGCGATGTTCCGCTTTTCCTGGCGGAAGCAGGAGTACGTGATCCCCATCATGCTCCTCCTCAAGGCGCTCGTTGGCGCGTCCGACAAGGAAATTTTCGAGGGCATCATGATGCGGGACTACGAAAACACGTTCTTGTCCGACCGCGTCGAGCTGTTATTGCGCAGTTTCAAAATATATAAAATGCATACCGGTACTCAGTGTCTCGAATATCTTGGCGACAAATTCCGTGTTGTCCTTGGTCTTCCGGAAGACATGTCCAACGTCGCAGTCGGATACTGGCTGCTCAACAAAGTTGTCCTGGTGCATTTGCAGGAAGCTCGGGAAAAATACCAGATGCTGTTGTAGGTCGCCAGGTTCGTTTGCCATCGCAGGATGTTGATTTGGCTTCGAAGGTTCATGCTGCTCAAGCTATACACCCTGGTATCAGGCGCATGCTGTGCGGATAGCCCCGATTCCCCTCAGCACCAAGAGGTCTTGTTACCAGGGGCGCTGTTCGGCATGATTATTAAGGAACGTCTCGAAGACATCCTCAATAGCATTCGCATCGCCGTCAGCGCCGACGTTAGAGATGGTACACCTTCAGTGGATTTCAAAGATGGTGTGTACTCCCCTCTGACCTGTCATCATATCGACGATTGGACAATGCGATAGATCGATACTTCACGAAACTCCTTCAAAAAATCAATTTCGACGTCGGCGCTCGCCTCTCAAACTTCCTCGCTACAGGCAATCTTGTCTCGCCCACCGGTCTCGATTTGCAGCAGGCGTCCGGTTTCACCATCGTTGCAGAGAAACTCAACTGGATGCGTTATATCAGCCACTTTCGGTGCATTCACCGCGGTGCCTTCTTTGCCGAGCTCAAGACAACAACTGTCCGAAAGCTACTGCCTGAAGCTTGGGGTGTGTGTTTTTCCCTCGTTTTCAATTTTGACATTTCTCGCTAATCAATCTTGTCCAGGTTTCCTCTGTCCTGTGCATACACCCGATGGCACGCCGTGTGGATTGCTGAACCATCTCTCACGTTCATGCCGCATTGTTACCGCGCCGCTCGCAGTAGCACATATACCTCGGCTACTCGTCGCGCATGGTATGACACAGGCATTCGCACCCTCCGTTGATGGACGTGCGAATGTATGTGTGCAGCTCGATGGGCGTATCATTGGCTGGGCACGCTCAGCTGTCGCCGCACGCCTCGCGCGTTCACTACGCATCTGGAAGACGCAGGGCGAGCATCAGGTACCGATGGATCTAGAGATTGGACTCGTTCCTCTTTCCGAAGGTGGTCAGTATCCGGGGCTTTTCCTCTTTTCATCGCGGTCCCACATGATGCGCCCCGTCAAGTACCTCGAGAACGGTCGCGATGATCAGGTCGGCTCGTTCGAACAGGTGTACATGGATATCGCGTGCACGCCAGAGGAAATTGAGAAAGATGTATCTACCCACGTCGAGCATAATCCGACCAATTTCCTGTCCATTTTGGCAAATCTGACGCCATTCTCGGACTTCAATCAGGTGACTTTTGGTTCGGTGTCATGAGTTTCTTGTGATTGCTTATTCTTCTGGATCACAGAGTCCAAGAAACATTTACCAGTGTCAGGTCGGTTTGTGCGTCCTTTTCGTGATATAATCCCTCACATCGTTTTTGTTCAGATGGGTAAACAAACAATGGGGACACCATCGACCGCTCTGCAGCACCGGACGGATAACAAGATGTATCGCCTCCAAACGGGGCAAACACCAGTGGTGCGACCAACACTACACAACACATATGCCATGGACGCCTTCCCGAATGGCACAAATGCGATTGTAGCTGTTATCTCGTACACCGGCTACGACATGGAAGATGCCATGGTCCTGAATAAGTCAGCTCACGAGCGCGGATTTGCGCATGGGACGCTGTACAAGTCGCAGATCATAGACCTCAAAGATGTACGTGGGGCACAGAAATCTGTCAAGACGCCGACGTTGCATTTCGGTGTTGGAAAAGACATCTTCCGTGGTGGTCCCAAGGCGCATACATGCTGGGAATTCCTGGATCGTGATGGTCTCCCTATCGTCGGCGCCCGTCTGCGTCCCAATGATCCCATCGCAGCATATGTTGACGACGTGACGAAAACAACGCGGTTTGTCAAGTATCATGGCGACGAAGTAGCGTACATCGATCAGGTGCGATTACTAGGTGCGTTATGACTACATATATTTTGTCTACTCTGAACTGTGTTGTATATCACAGGCAGCGACGCTGGTGATTCGGAGTTGCAGAAGGTCCACGTCACTTTGCGCATCACTCGCTCCCCCGTAATCGGAGACAAGTTCTCTTCGCGTCATGGGCAGAAGGGTGTGTGCTCACAGAAGTGGCCGGCCGTGGACATGCCGTTCAGCGAAAGCGGTATGCAGCCGGACATCATCATCAACCCGCACGCGTTCCCCAGTCGCATGACCATCGGCATGCTTGTTGAGAGCATGGCGGGCAAGGCCGGTGCCATGCACGGGCTTGCGCAAGATGCGACGCCTTTCACGTTAAGTCTCTCCTCTTCGCGTTTCTCTCGTTCCCTTTTCTTATCCGTGACTCGTCTGACAAAAACAGGTTTACGGAAGAGGACACTGCGATCGACTACTTCGGGAAGCAGCTCCTCGCCGCTGGGTACAATTATTACGGTAATGAGCCTATGTACTCTGGTATTACCGGCGAGGAGTTTGCGGCGGACATTTACCTGGGTGTTGTGTACTATCAACGTCTGCGACACATGGTACTCGACAAGTTCCAAGTCCGGACAACCGGACCCATCGATCCGTTGACGCGGCAGCCAGTCAAAGTCAGCATATATTATCTGCTAGCTTACCTCTAAAAAACTTGATCTCATTGAATTTTGATCAACACAGGGTCGCAAACGCCATGGTGGCATCCGATTCGGCGAGATGGAACGCGACGCTCTCATCGCGCACGGGACATCGTTCCTACTGCAAGACCGCCTGATGAACTGCTCCGACTACTCAACAGCATGGGTCTGCCGAACGTGTGGGAGCCTCATCTCGCTTGGCTACGACGACATCTCGCTCGGGCAGACTGTTGGTGGTCGACCTAACGCTTCGCTGTTGCCAACAGGCCCAGGGGGAGAGTACTGCAGAGTATGTCGCGCTGTTGCGGAGGAGCAAGACGAGCGGGAGCGCGCGGCGTTTGCGGCCGGTCAGCCATCGTCTGCAGCACCCCACAAAGGTTACCTACGCGTCGCAATCTCATCTGAACATGTGCTCGGCCGAGCCAAAAAAGGCGGCGACATGGACGTCGTCGCCATTCCCTTTGTCTTTAGATACCTCTGTGCCGAGCTAGCTGCTATGGGGATCGCCGTTTCTCTAGAAGTCCAATGATCCCAACTATTCTTGTTTCCACATTAGTGTTTCTTGCTTGCATTATTTTCCTTTTCCTTCGCCAAATGTTCCGATCCAGACCAGCATATATATATGTATCGCAATGTACCGCATAGTAAATAGCAGTAGTTTGTAATATCCACAACTAGCAATCCTGTTGTAAAGTCGACGCAACAAGCGGTTTTATGGTAATCAACGTACGTGAAGGGATGGGAGGCAAAAGGAGTTGCGATCCGCACAGCATACAATGCTGGCGGGCAGAGAGTGAGTGCGAGTGAAGTATAAGGACATATGGACAATTATATGAACAGTGGCAACTTATAAGCAACGAAAGCTACACCACACACGTCCTGCGCAACACGAAAAAAAAAAAATACGGAATTCCAAAGGACGTGGGAAACAATGAAGTCGATAGGAAGGAAGGCGCGGCATAAAAGAGAGTCGTAAAAGAGAGAAGACGAACACCGGCATAACAAACATATATAACGATAAAACAATAGGGTTGCCGTTGCAGCATGAATGAATCTAGATAAGAGGGAAGTATAATGACACTAAGCCTCAACCTGAACTGGCAAAGCATCGTTCATGGCCGAGGGAGTGTCAGTAGCTAGCGGGCTAGGCATGGGAGATGGCGACGGCGACGAATCAGCATACGCAGTAGCCACAAGAGCGCCTGCAGGCTTCGGATTACGCTTCGACCGCAACTTCCTCGTCGACGACATTTCCGCACCGGCATCGCCGCCAAGGAAAACGTCCACGACACACCGCTCAAGTGACGAATCCGTCACCAGTGTTGTTATTGTGGGAAGCAAAGAGGTATCTGGTTTCTGCTGTTGCTGAACAGCAAGCATGCTCGCAGTCTGTGGCGTATCCGACGGCGATGGCGAAGGGTATGGGTTGTCCTCATCGACGGGGGTGGCTACTGCCAGTGACACACCCGCACGCACGAGAAACATATCGATAATCAAACGACACTCATCCGCTGACGTAGCGCGCGACAGGAGCCGCCTCATATCGCGGGCGTCATCCGGCGTCACATTGGTGGTCGGTGTGGCGTCGGGTGGTGGCGAGACAGCAGCCTCACGCATAGCAGGGGAAGGCGGAAGGACAGGCGTAGTGCTGCCCCTTGGATGAGTTGGCGGCTCGGTCTCCTCTGGTGTCGGCAGATCAGCAATCTTTTCAGCATGATGCCACTGCTGCTGCTGATATGTGCTCTTTTCTGAAGAGTAATCCATGGGTGTTGGCGTCTTTGCCAGTTGCGATGCCGTTGAACGCATGGCGGACGCCGGAGTAGGACGAGCTTCGTCCTTGAACTGATCGACGACATCCAGGGCAACTGTAGGTGCCGATAAGCGAGGCTTCACTAGAACTCTCGCACGGCCTTTCAACATACCATCGACAGTCCGAAGGGCCTGGGCAGAGGAAGAGCTGGTCACCGTCGACGCCTGCTGAGTAACTTCACGCGTAACTGCCGAGTGAGGGGTGCCATGCGCGCGTGACGAAGGGCCTTCCTTCGCCGCTGAAAAAAAGTCATCGGATCCATTGGTGGCTACACCAAGGGAGTCCGACCTCTTTGGCGGCGCGACTCTTGATGCATACTGAGGAGGCGGGCGAACGGGCATCGTTGATACGTCCGTTGCTGCGATATCCACCCGTCCAATCTGCTTGTGTGACGCGGCAGATGACTTGCGCGAACGCGAACGTGCAGTCGACAAATCGTCCACACCCTCATTGTCGTCTGTTAGGGAATATATGGACGACGGCGAGAACGGCATGCGCGGCGGTACGGGCTTCATGTAGGGCAGACTCGCCTGTGATATCTTCTGCGACAGGCTGCGTACGGGCGTCGTCAGGTAACTTGATGATAGGACTGAGTCGTTCGCACGGTGACGATCTGACGAGATCGACAGCTTCGACATCATGCGCTGCAGGCGTCCACCAGACCCCTTCGAGCGCGTCGAATCCGAGGAGGGGCTCTGCACCAAATGAGGTGGTGCAAAATCCTCCGGTGGGCCTTGGGCGAGAAAGTCAATCATATCACGAGTAGCGCGAGACACATGCGTAGTTGTGCCGCCCGGTGACCGCATACCGCCACTCAGAGGTGCGCGATAATTTCCGGCCGGCGTACGCGGCATGCTGTCCGGTGGACCTTCCTCCAGGAACTCCATGAGCTGCCGAGTGGTAGCAGAGACTTTCGTCGTTGCCGACGCGCTCGACATCTTGCGACGCGGTGTGACGGGCGTCCGTGCTGCTGCCACAGACGGAGCCGTATTTTCGGCCTCCTCAACATCATCGCCGTCAGAACCGGCCATTATCTCGTCGAGGTCCATGGATTCGCGATTGCGCTGGATTGTGCGCGTCTTCGTGGAGAAACCATTGCTGGCTCCATTATGGTGAGAACGCGTACTATTTCCGTTGCGAACTGGCGTGTTCGCTACAGCAGAGTACATCGGCACCGGCTTGCGATAAGCCATGGGAGAAGGTAGAGGCGACGGGACGGGAGAAATGGGTTTCACGGCGGGGGCAGTGTGCTCCTCGTCGTCCTCAACGATAGAATCGACCTGGTGAGGGGACGGAAGGCGTGTGTTGACTCGAGTGGGGCCCGAGGATGAGGGAGAGGTGGTGGTCGGGGTCGAAGTTGGAGCTGACGACGAGGGTGGTGCCTTAGCGTCTCCTGACTTTGCCTGGCTCTGGCTGGAGGATGCTTTCTCACGGTCTTTGATCTACGGATCAACGTATATATTAGGTAAGCGCATCCCTTTGTGATACGGCACCAAATTTACCTGATTCGGCGTCATTGTCCGGAGGCGGTCGGGGGTGAGGGAAACTGCACAAGTCCTAGTCAGTCACGTCCTCGACATCGCCAGCGGCGACATTGCGGAGCGACAGAAATGACTGCGCACCTTTTAGTGTGTCGCCGGATCGCATGAGGTCGTCGAACTCTGCCTAATGTTGCAGTTAGAAGCATGCAATGGTACATAAATGGCACAGGCAAACCTCCAAAGAAGCTTTCTCAGCTTTCTCAGACTCACTGTGTGCGTGGCGCGACCCCTCTGCGCTTCGTGCAGATTCAGATCGTCGGTGACCACTGCTGAAGATCTTAGCGCGAGTCCTCTCCAACGACGATCGCGAGTGGACAGAGCTGGAACTCTTGCTTTGACCCAGCGGGCTCTCATTTGACTTGCGTGATCGCGAAGCGCTTTCCGAACTTGAGGTAGGCGGCACATCCCGCTGGTTCGACAATGTGCGTGATATAGAATGCTTCTCGCCCCGTACGAGGGACTTGCTTCGCTTCGGCTTAGGCCCGCCTGCTGCCAATTCGATCTGCTCATAGACTGCAGTTGAAAAATGCCATCAGTCGGTATACTGAGAATCAGTCAATGGACCAAGCGTACCCTTCATCGTCTTGAATAAAGGATATACGGTGCTGTCCTCACAGAGAGCAGTAAATAGGTCCTGGATCGGAGCGGTGACTCTACTGCTGTCCCGCGACGCAACACGACCGACGTTGCTTAATATATGCCTGTGTAGAAATGAGAGGATAATTAGACGGGTCCCCATTGGTACACCACACACTCAACACGTACTCGCACGTGAACCTGGAACACGATAGTTAGCGACGTTGAATTCATGTAGAGATGTAGCCTTGGCTCACTCAAGGATGGCCGCCAGATAGAGAGCAGCGGGGGGAACCAGATTTGCGCGGGGGGCTGTCACACCGGCAGACCTGGACATGGACGCATGCAGACGCACCTCTGCGTCCGGGTCCTCGTCCGAATCATTCAACGTCGAGAACGCGACGCACTTGAGACGGAGTAACTATGCACATAATGGTTATCTTCAGCATTGTGCGGATGGGATGCAGGTACAAAGCCACCGACCTCGAACGCCCAGGGCAAGTAAAACGTCTTGCTGTCGTCCTCCCAGGACGGGGTGCCGTGCACACGGTCGTAGTAGGCGCGGAGTTCAACTTGCGCCTCAAGCAGAGCTTCTTTACCGAGGCTGGTGGGTAGCACAGTGAGCAGGCCGTCACGAAGCTTGTCAGTAGCAAGTGAGGTGGCAGCGCTGAGTATACGGTAGAGAAACTCGTCGAGAAGGACGTTGAGGGCATGCAGAGCGTCGCGCTGGAGCTTTATCGGTCGGATGTCGGAGAGAATGACATCTGCGGAGTGCGACGAGATATACACCGGACCTGTAGGAGAAAAATAGCCAGTTAATGTGGTGTACGGAGTTAGTGGGAGACATTAGCGCACCTGAATCGGACGGGGCCATGCTGCTAAACGAGGGAGCCCGTAATGTGGCGTCGCCGGGCGCTGTATCTGCTGATCGTGCGTGTCGACGAGCTCGAGATGGCGGTCAGTAGTGAAGGGGATAAATATGCAGTGATGTACCGCCGTGGGCTCAGCTTTATTTATTTAACGTTTGAAGTCAAATATGATCGGCGCGCCCTGGGTATCAATTCCGTGTCGGGCCCGGCAGTCGCGCACAAAGAGAGAGTCCTGTTAAATAACTCTCAAGCTCGCAGTGCACGTTTGCGCATTTCCATCCTGCGCGTCTGAAAATTTTTTGTTGCCCAGTTTCCCGGGCGTAGATGCGACGATTTCCCACGCGGATTCGGGTAGAATGGACACGAGCTTGATGGGACTCCGGTTTACTCACATGGATCGATTCATTCGTTTCCAAGCGCCTCGTTGCAACGCAGCCTGCGGCGCCAGCTCGTATATATAAGAGGACCCGGAACAACTGCATCGTTACATCCGTGCTCTGTGCTGTTGTCCCCATCCATGCCTCCAGGAGACTGAATTCCAGTCCGCAAGTCGATGCTGAAGTTTGCTAATAAGTATGGGATTCTGTTCACTAAGTCTAGCATCACCCACGTTTCACTGTTGTTCTGATGTTCTTATCGGATAAGCCCGCATGGGAAAGACCGAAGGAATGGTTGTCCGCAAGACCACAGCGAGGTATACAGTTTTCACCGACGGGCCCATGGAACGTGCACGGGCGACAGATTGAGTCCTGTTCACGATTTCTTGCTCCTCGCCTTATAAGCGATGCCGCCGCCGCCGCCGGGTGCCACGCTTCCAATGGAATGACTTCTGAGGTGCTCGCTTCTGTTGACAATGTTCTGATCGACTCGCTGCTGGCGTGTAGCTCGCTTCTGTCCGTCGGCTTCGTTGCTGTCCCCGTCAACGTCGCGTCCCCGTCTCATACCTTCAAGCGCTTTGTGCGCTCATAGAAGACCGTCCCGCTTAGTCTTGCATAGAACAATCCTCTGCGAACTTCAAGAAGATCACTGAACAGCTGCGTTCGCTATGTTGTAGCGTCTTCAAAGCAGACGTCGATAGCATGCCTGTGATTTCTATCCTCGAGCGCGACAACCCTTCTTTTCTCAGGACTCAACACGACAAGAGGGGTCAGCTCCAAGCACGATGGTATGCTTTTCGACCGTATTTTTCGGGGCATGGAAGAAATTGAGCATCGCAAAGGAGCTGTATGTGGTCTCAACGTATTCACGATCATGACTCTGCTTGACCTCAGATGTGGTGGACCGCTGCCCAATACGTCGTGCAAGACTTGGTTCGCGATCGTGATAGATACGGCGGCATGTGTTCTCAGGTCGGGACGCTGTTCTCACTTCAGAACACCATGTGCTGGAGCAGCTTCCCTGGTGTCTGTAACCTCACCCGACTTCAGCCAGAATTGCCGCAGGTGTGAAAAGACAGGGTGCTACGCAAGCTGTACGTGGCGCATGTGTTCAAGCTACTTGTAAGTCATAAAAGCTCAAAGCATAGAAATTGTGTAGAAACTTTGAGGAGCCATCATGCCGTCGTGTACGTATACATATGTGAGTACCGCAAGATCTCCTTCAACGGTTGTCCTGCGCAGCTCCTCGGTGCCCAACTGTTTTCAATAGCCATATTCCTCGATGTGATTTATCCTCTCCCTTTATCAAATACGATATTGATTGAGCACTGTGTTGGCACGCGAGAGAAAAAGCCAGCGGTTGTTCTATTTTAGGTAACTGTACGCGGTCACGTGATTTCAAATTGGAGTTCTCAACAACGTGTCTCAGCGGCAACTGGCCTTCGTCCGCTGCGTCGCTCTTTTGAAGCCCTTTCAAAATATTTCAGTATCGAGGAATTATAAGCTTTATAGGATTCTCCAACTTCGAGCAATCCATCCTTCCGTCTGTCCGTGGAATCCGGTACCTTCCTGATTTGGTTGAAGAGGCTGGCTGAAGTCGACGCCGATCGCAGATGAACAGACTGCCATTCTGGGATGCACGGTGGCCGGCTGGCTACCTGGCCTGTTCTGTGGAAAATGCAGTGTTGTTGCCATGAGGACTAGTGGATATTTAAACCGGCCACACTGTCGATTCTCTGTTCCTCGCTGCCACCAAGCTTCCAAGCACGGAGACAGCTTTTTCTAGGTGAGCTCCTATTGTGGCGCAAACTCGCTTCATCTCACATTGGCCTCTGCTGCTAGATTTGTTCTATCGTCATCACCATGCAGAAGGGTCAGTGAACGCGTTCGTCAGTCGCTGTTGCTCGTTCCTCAGGCCTCATCCCTTGCACATGTACAGGTCAATACAGTTCGCGTCGCGCAGAGAAAATGCGAACCAGAGAGAGCCCTGGCCCTGAGACCACGCGGGGCTTCATCCAACCCCCTCGGTCTCTCACTCAACCCAAGGCTCGAAAATCCGGACACCGGTTCAGTGGAGTCGACCGCGTCCCCGGTTCCTCTCGTGTTCACGGTGCCCCTGCCCATCAGTTGTATCCCAAACTGCAGTCTGATCCTTCTGACCTTTCCTCTGCGCCTCTACGCTACAATAATCAGCGTGGCAACGCCCCAGTCCAAACTCATCCCCGCGCCTTCTACGACTTTCCCACCCTCCAGCCTCCCAAGGTTGTCATCAAGGAAGAGGAGTCGCCGATCGCTTTACAGACCGTCAAGAAGAGCATAGAGGAGCAGGCTATCGAGACCATTGGGGCCATCGGCGAACGCGGTGGGATCTATATCCTTGGGTATGATGCGAGCTCGCGCTCTGAGATCGGTTTTGTACGCCCGCAGCGCTACACCTCCCATCCCGAACCCGCGATCCAGCGCCGCCGCCCGAACGCGACGTCGCTCCCGCTCGCCAATATGCGCAACTACGCCGCACGCCTCGGTCTGCACTCCCGCATCACGCGCCTCCCTCCAAAGTGGGACACGTTCTGGAACGAGCGCGTGACGCTGAATCTGCTCATCATCGGCAGCGACAAAGCGCGCGTGCAGTCTGAGGCGGTCGTGCACGAGTACGAGAAGGAGATGGAGGAGCGGTACGCCCCTTTGCACACGTACTACGGCTTGAAGAACGTTCTGCGCATCGCTCTCATGGTGCTGTTCTGGTCGGCTGTGTATGTCTTCTTTTGGCACTTCTTCTCCACCGCGGATTCTTTCGCCGAGTCTGTCGTCAATGCCGTCGCTTTCACATTCGATGTTCCAAGTTTCCCGTTCAATCTCCTCAGCCGCATCTTTCCCTCGTCCGTGGAGAGCCTATCGTCTGTCTTGTCTGGCAATTCGTCTGCTGTTTTCGATTCGTCGACATGCAACACTCTCCTGTCGCTTCCCGCCGCCGACGCGGTTGGTGGACTGGGTCCGACGATCTAAGAAGATAGCCTGCGTTCAACCCGACACAATGGACGATACCGACGCGACGAACCGTCACAACGAAATGAATAACCGTGTTTCTTGTATCTTGCTGTACTGTACATTACTCGTGTATGCTTTTTCCCTCTTGTATACTCTTCTTTTCTTGTATATGCCCTTTTTATATGTTGTATGCTATATGCCTTATGCTCAATGATATGCTCTATGCCCTGTCAATGGCTGACCTGATTTCGACGTCGTGCAATATAAGTTAAAGTACTCTGCCTATGGTAGTAAGTACTTTGTCTTCAAAATTTTCGCTGAGGCTAGGGCAAATCTATGTTGCCCTTTCATGTGCCGCTTCCACGGGCGGGTTGCAGGTGCTGAGATTCAATCCACACAAGAGGAGGTACATGTCGCGGCCCAATACTGTCCTTGCGCTGAGCACCAAGTCAAGACATGGTCCATGAACTGTTCTTGTTCTCCACAGTCCGGTACGTGACAGTTTGCTCTATTGCTCTGCGAGCGTCCCTTCCCGTCTCCATTTGTTACCTATGAAGAACGTACGTGTATTGCACTAAATATCAACTCTTGGCCCTTCCCTCAAAGGGGGTTCCGAGCCCGTACTGACGTTTTTGCCAGGCTGAACCAAGTGGTTTGTCAAAGCCTGTAAATTAGAAGTAGTGTCCATACTTAGGTGCTTCTCTCGCTGACGATCCACCCAAATTCAGACCAGCTTCTTAGCACGGCACGTCACTGGCTTAACCAGGTCGCCGTACATCTAGGTCTGCAGAATCCCAGTCGCATACTGGGCTCCTTCAGCTTTCCTGTCCCGCGTACGGTCAGTAAATTTGGGCATCTCGTGGTTATTGTTCATCAGCCAGGCCCCCAGAAACGCAGAAACTCAGTTGCCGCACAGTCAGCAGCTTGGGCTATTTCTAGCTTTCACCCTTTCGTTATCTTTATCTTTTGTAGACATCCCCATATCTGCATGGCTCACAAACATCATTGCTTTGGTCAGACCCACTTTGTAGGGAGGTATATGTATCTAATTGTCCAGAGGCTATAGTCTTTTCGCCCGACCGATCAAACGATGCTCATGACCGTCTGTGCGGCCTTCTTGAGACCATGGCCGATCTTTGAAAAGAATTTTCTTATCTTGCTTGCGACACTACGCTTCTCGAGGGATTCTCGTCTGTCTATGCTCGTGACGTCTTCGCGGGCACTAAGGGAATTTGTCAACGAAATGAGAAGGACAAATCATCTAAAGAAGCCTACGCGATCACGCTCGACTCAGCGTCGTCCCGTGCATGAACCTCGAAGTCACGAACGAGAAACTTATCATCAATGTCGCGCAATTCAAGATCGTCCTGCATATCTCGATCACGGAGCACGAAGTCATGGTCGTATTCACGAGCTTCGAGGTCGTTCTCATAATCACGGACGTCAAAACCTTCGTATTCCCGCGTCTCGAATTTGTTTTCTAGCTCGCGGGCATTCAAGGCAAAATCGTCTTCGAAGTCACGGGCGTCTAGACTCTCATCCTCCAGATCTCTTCTGTCGTAATCGAATTCCAAGACATCGCGTTGCTCAAGTTCGTCTTCGTAATGGCGAGTGTCGAAGTCACTGTCCTCCGGTTCTCTAGTCTGGAAGTGCGGGTCATCGTAGTCACGTGCACCGACACCTTTCTTCACATTGCGACCCTGCGCTGGAGTCATTCGGGCTTGCAACACGGAATCTTCTTGGAGCTCGCGAGAATCGAGCTCGTTAGGTTCATACAGCTCGCGGATGTCAGTTTGGTGATTGTAAGACCCGCGCGCCTCAAGGTCAGAATCATGTAGGCGAGCTTGTAGAATGACAGTGCGCCTTCACCATAAGATGAGTAATGCACAGGTACAAAAGATATATCGAGCCCCACCTTGACGGTGCAGGCAGCGCTGCCGCCGCAATTGCCACCACCAAAAGAGATAGAGTAACAGGTAGCATGTACATGGCAGAGGAAGAGAAACAAATGGTTGTCAAGAATTGTTTTCGAAGGTTTGAACGAGCCAGCGTTCAAGGGTATCCAAGGGTATCCAAGGGAATGGAGGAAGCGAAAGTCAGCCTGATGGACATCGCACGCAAAGCATTCTTATAATGGATCTCGGAGCACGTTGCCAACGCCCAGTGGCTCTGTAACGCCCATGCCCCATTCAATCGGCGACAGGCACCACGTACAAGGCAATGTCTGCATAGAGACAGAGACTGCAGAAGCGGTACAGTTTAGTACATACTCCGCTGACCATTGATGATCGGTGGCGTACCTATCAGACTCCAGTCGTGTCCGAAGCCAGCTGAAACCCTACGGTCTAACAGCCACTAGTAAGCTATACGCACATGATCATCGAAATCAAACCGTTTTTGAACGCGGGCCATGGAAATGTCGGTGCAATACTTGATCAGAGTCGGACTACAGATAAGTGCGCGCCGGTGACAGGTCACAGTTATGTTTCCGATAGATATGTTGCATTGAAAATGTGTGACAACCAGTGCAGTAGATATAATCCAAACTGTCCAGAGTCGCCGAGAAAAAAAAAGACCCTGATAGAGAAATAGACGTAGCAGCACTTTACACTGTGGGTCCATGGTGATCGGAACGGAGACGATAACTGAGCTGATGAACGTCACGGCGATGATCGGTCGAATGACTCATATCGAGGTGCGTCCCCAATGATAAGTACACGCTCTGAATTCGAACTGCCATACTTATCCTGCCTGCACCGCTCTCCATACCTCTTGCCTACAAGCTTTACGGGTCACTGCGTTTGAGAAATAATGGTGTGTTATGTGATTCTCATGCAGAATCTTCATAATCTTATCTCTGCGGAAAAGTCTTTGGCCACTTGTACCCCTGCCTAGGCATTGCACATCGCTACAATGTCTTCTGGCACAAAAGGTCGCAGGATAGCAATCAGACTAGAGAGTGGCAGCCAATCAAGGACGCCATAAATCGTCTCAATGGGCTGTCCACAATACAGCACTCTAGCATAAAGAGGATTTTGCGAATCCGATGTTTCCCTAAAAAATGGGTCAACCTGATGAAAACAAATCATCGGACCCGTCAAAAACTCACCAAATCTCAAAAGCAATATTCGATCCCATCCCCGGCCATCTCAACTCATTGATTCCAAGCGCGCCCAGCACCGGCCCCACATCCCCGTCATGCGCAAACGTATGGCTGAACTTGAGGTCGCTGGTGCCATTGGCGACAGCCTCGAATCGGGCGAGCACTTCGCCAATAAACAGCCCCTCCACGAGCTGGATGTACAGCGTGGCATACGGGTTCGTGCGCCAGTAATAGTTCCACTCCCAGTCGCCCGCGCGGAAGACCTCGGCTGCCTGGTCTGCGGTGACGCAGTCCGACGAGTTCGACACGCTACATGGTAGCACGTATCCATTGCAGAGCCGGCCCTGGAAATTGTCCGAGAAGTGGTCGAAGGTCTCGGTCCACGCGCTGCTGTCGGCTCCGAGCTTGGTCACGAGATTGTCGACGAGCGGCGCCGCCACGTCCAGGTGCTGGTTCCACAGATCCGTGGATTCAAGCTCAGAGAGCACAGTACTGCGGGCGGCGCACGTGTAACCTTCGTCAATGGTGTCGACCGACGAGGCCTGCTGGTGCAGCGGCAGCGCGCCCGCGTAGTTAGGCCAGATGCCGCGAAGCACACCGCCGGCGCTTCCTTGTGTCAGTGGGGATGTCGAGGAACGGAGGTAGATGGTGTCATCCGGTGTGCTGGGGAGAAGGCCGAGTTTTTCACCGTATACGGCCCAGAGATCACGTCCGTGCTGGTACCCATCGAGGAGACCGCCAATGGTCAGCTGAGGGAACTGGCAACTGCCGGGGACGTAGTAGGTTGATACAAAAGGATTGTTGGGAGAAGTGTATGTCTCGGCGTAGACTGGAAGAGGCGCAATGCCGTTCTGAGGGCCGGCATAGAGATAGGGGTAAATATCATCACAGTAATATGGTTCGCTCTAATAGTTGGTACTTTAGCTGAGCTGCCACAGGGCTATCTTGCAGGAGTCAATCGTTTACTCACCTCCCCATTAGGAAGGATATTGTAAGGAGTACGTCTTTGATGGCGCTGCAAGTACTCAACGAAGACGAGACTTCCCGTCAGCGAACCGTTACCTATAGCCGCTGGAATTGTGTACTCTTGAGTTCGCGGATGCGGCATAAAACAGTAGTCATATGTTCCATACGGAGCACTCGTATTTGGTTCTCGCGTCGGCGATTGGTACACGCCACCGTAAAGACCGATTGTCGCGTTTGGGATGTAAGATGTATCGTTAAGGTCAGGAGGGTAGAATGTCTCAATGGGGGTCAGCCCCAAAGCCACAGAGGCGATAAGGACTACGAGTCCGATAGTCAGCGACAACATGATGACCGAGAGAGGATGGACCCACTAAACGCCAACTCTGGAAACTCCAACAGCTTTAAATACCTTTTTTGTCTTGGTGCTATTCGCGTGATAAAGCTTGTCTGTCTTGCAAGCGAACACACGACCGGTGCAAGGTACCAATGAGAGGCATTTCGTGATGCACGTTGCTCATGCAGCTTGTGCGTAGATAGATGATCAGGAGAGCAGTGATCAGTAGCGGGGCAAAGCAGAAGACCCACGGCTGCTGATGTACATGTGTTACTACCACAAGATCGTAAGACCGTGAATGAATACTTATCGACGACACACTTACCTGGTGACCCGAGCTAACCCATAACGACCGGCGCACAACCTTTTATAATTAGCCGACAACAGTTTCCTTTAACAAACGTCTTGACGCCGATGCAGGAATTGACGGACAAAATGCGACAACCGATCAAAAAGAGAATTAGTATAGTACACCGTAAGTTAGCAAGTTGTGCGTAAAAATGATACAATCGACAACAACGTGCAGATGGCAAGAGGGTGCAGCGTGACAGTGGCCGCCCGAAAGGACAAATGACAACGTGTGTGCGAAGAGACAGCTAGACAAACAAATAGACATGGTTTACAGATATAAACGTTTGTGCGTGCGTGTGTGAGGTGATAGTAAAGAGAAAAAATGTCACAGAAAATTTGCGCGGAAGAAGAATGAGGACGTGAGAGGTAAAGGTGGACGATGTCATAGAAGAAAGGTGAGACGAGGAGACTAGTAGAGATTGGAAAGGA
The DNA here is from genome assembly GCA_000934395.1 of Fistulina hepatica ATCC 64428. Lineage (NCBI taxonomy): Eukaryota > Fungi > Basidiomycota > Agaricomycetes > Agaricales > Fistulinaceae > Fistulina > Fistulina hepatica. The sequence goes on from KN882151.1 coordinate 66,611, forward strand.
ACCTCGAGCAAATTAACACAACGTACATACCGTAACTCAGCACATGACAGAATATATCGTGAGTCGGGGCCACCAAACATAATGCTGACCTGGGCCGCTGTCCAAAACCCGGTCAGACATTCAGTGCGCTCATCACAGCAATAAAAGGTAACACATGAAATCAAGCTAAGGCGCAACGAAAAAGAAGAGAAATTGAAAAAAAAAATCAATTTGCCAGACTTCGCCACATGCCTTCCTCCGGGACACGTGAACGCGCTTCGAGGATCTTCAACGCGTGTTCGCGGCTGCGCCGACCGCTTGCCTGAGGGCCGTCTTCAGCAATCGTCGCGCACTTGCTATCGTCGTCGTCGTCGTCGTCTGCCACCGCAAAGTCGAGCGCGCCAGGATCACTGTCACGCAACTGGTCACGTTCCGCATACATCGCTTTCCGGTACGCAAACGATGTTGGACGTTTCGGAAGACGCGGGACGAACGTATTCGCTCGGTCCGTGAGCGACGTCTTCGGCTGGTAGGACGCAAGGCTCGGTGCCCCTGGCGGTGAGCGAATTGCAATCGGCAGTGACCCTACATGTACACTTTCCGCATGAACTGTCATGAATGCGTCAAAACTTATCACCAACACAGAAACAAGAAAGCAGAGACGTGAATTGAAAAAAAAAGCTCACTTACGTTCATCCAGCTCGTTGAACTCCTCGTCCACCTCTTCTGCTTGACCATGCTCCGCGCGCCGGCGTAGGAACATCTGCCATGCATTACCATCACGTTTCCATGCCGAACGATGGCTCGCCACCCCTGCTGCGAGAAGTTTGCGGACTTGCTCCTCACGAGGGTCCATCTCCGCCACCACGTCGTCGCCCCGCTCGGCCTCATCATCCGAGCCATACAACTCAAGCGGTCGTGGAGGCGGAGACAGGTGGTGCACCGCATGACTTGGTTCCAGGCCAGCACCAACTGCGGAAGACGAGGCGATGCCTTCAGGAGACTCCATAGCCGCTGGTATTGTAGCATCACCATTAGGAGCACCGTCGGTCTGCTCGGCGGCCTTCGCGGACGAGAGAATGGAAACGTTCGAAGGTGCTGGAAGTGATGCAGGGCGCAAGCTCGCGAACGCGTTGTCTGAAGACGCAGCCTGTCGACGTGACGGTCGAGGCGGTGGTGAGGTCTGCGACGGCTCACGGAAGGGCAGCACAGGCGGGGTGCCCGGGCGCAACTCGTCTTCTTCCTCGAGATCAAACAGCAAGTCTACAGAAGCAATGATCAGAACAGTGCTTGATCCTTCTCGTTCCAGTTGGAGACGACACATTCGAGAGAAAAGACACACCATCACTGTTCTTCACATTTTCAGTTGCCACGGGTTGTTCCCGAGGAACAGTGGCGACCGTGGGTTGTATGTCGAAAGTCACTTTGCGTTTGCCTTTCGGGGAAGTCGGGTCATGTGTGGCAGGTGCGTCTCCTTCCTTTGCCTGAACGGTGGTGTTGGACTGGCCTGGTGACTTCCCATTCCCGGTGAGGGCGGATGATCTGTCTAGAAGGCTATGACGCTTGGCTTCCTGTAACTCCTGGTGCCTCTTCGCCATCTCTTCCTCCAGTTGTCGCACCTGAATCGACGTGGCGACATTCAGAGACTCGTCCACATTGCGTTGTAATTGTAGGACGCTTGCCGCCGTACCCGCTGTCCGCGGATGTATAGGCAAGGCGGTGAATGTCATGGTGATACTTGATGAAGTTGCGAGGCTGCCGACCTCTGCGGCTGATGGGGTAGACGATGGGCTGGTTGGTGGCGACGGTGTTTCGCCAGCTCTGGGATGATGGAATCCGGAGGCAGCTAACGATGCCGACAGTGATGACATGCGCGGAGGTAAGGACGGGTGTTGTTGGATGGATGCCGTGGGCACAAACTCCCGCGTATGTGTCACAGACGATCCGTTTTCGTCAGATAAAAGAGAATGCGGAGATGAAGATGAATGAAGCTGGTGTTGCGTAACTGACGACCGGAATATGTGCCAGAGGAGTTCGACATCGTTTCGTAGCGCCAACTCCGCATGCTGAACTTCAGCTATTTCGGTCTTGACAATAGCCTCCAGCTTCGCATGCGCGGCCGCGCGGAGGGAGTCCGACTTCTTCTTTGCGATGCCTGCAAGATGTTGGAAGACAGGATGCGAGATGGTAAAAGGTGCAGGAGGAAATACAGGCGGGACATCCGAAAAGAAGGAACAGGGCTGTTGGGAAGGAGATGGCGTCGGCGACTCGGGAATAGGTTCGGCAGATATGAGTGGGGACGTAAGCTCGGGCAGAACGATCGAGAACAACGGAGAGTAACGTGGAGAGCGCTTTAGGCGCTCAATGCCATCTCCTGTCTACAAATGGAATTTTTTCAACCAGAACTGAGACTCTGGAATGCGCATTTCACTGACCAGGCAAGATTCGTGGACCTCGATCCAGCCGTCGGCGCTGTGAAGCACCTGGTCCTCGGCCCAGCCATCTGTAGGCAACACTGGACCCTCCTTGCCCTCTACATCTGAAGAAACAAGCTGGTTCACCCGGTATGTTATGCATTGGCATACGAGACAGGTAACAGAGGTATATCGACTGTAGTCAGTTGAGTGAGCAAATGTGCGGTTGCGCGCTCGATTCCGAAAGGTCAGCTGGGGATGTACCTTATAGACCATTTTAAATAATTAATGACGCGTAGAACATGCGAGTCTACCCACCACTTCAATGCCGGACTGGTCGACGAAAAGAGTGGTGAAATGAGCTTCCGCCGCCGGTGGATTGGCTGGGACGTCGCGACTAGGCTGCTCGCGGATGCAGACGTTCAGACACTTGCAAGAATAAGATCGTGGAGTGAATATGGCCATAGCCCGGCCGTACTTTCCACATAAAAAAATTAGATCGTAGTGGTTCAAGTCGAAGTTAGCACTTCGCAACATGCATTGCGGTTGTACGGTACTGTGACTCAGGCATGCATGACCCGGACCGTTTCCTTCTCCGATGCTGTTTCTGCTCATTTGCCTTTCACTAGCTCTTCTCCATAACTGTGCACACGGGCTGGAGCTGTTCGTTGACATCGGAAGGCACCTCGCGCTCAAATCTGACCAAAGTCGTGTAGAACGCATGGCTGCGTTGACAAGCATGACCTGCATGTGCCCTTTCGAGGACATACATCCGAAGTTCGTTCAGGTATTCTGCTGTGGACAGAGGGACATGTCTACTGTCCATATGCACTAGTTTATGTTGCTCGTGCCACGTGAAGGTCAGTCGATGCAGGAAATTGTGCAACACATTGTAATTAACGTCGGCCGGGTCCCCGTACGGAACACCAGCGTGTCCACGAGAAAGCAGTGGAACAATGGGCTGCGTCAAATTTCGACCATGCGACCCCGTGTAACTGGTCAGGCCAAGGGTGCTAGCCATTCTCTTTCCGATGTAGCATGCAGATGCAATACCGCACGTCTCCTCGCGGGTGGGGATACTGGCGGCCAATGGGAGCAAGTTCTTATAATAAAGAATTGCACTGTACCGTGGTGCCATACTGATTATTGCACCACGGATTCACGAATACACCGGCGGGTGCGTGTCAGCTGTACCCAGGGTCTACGTATAACATGCACAAATCGTGGGCAACCTGGGTCTTACTCCATTTCATGGCATTCTGGACTTCCTCGGAACCAGATATGGATTGTTAATGTATGACCAAGACGCGTAGCGGTGCACTGCTATGCGCTACCACAGAAACTTATGGAAGGGTTTGCTCGTCTACGTTCTTGAGATCAACTGCCGTTTCGTTTCTCTCTCCCTTGAGCTCCGGTGTGAGACTTCTCTGCCATCTATGATCTCTGTACTGACATCTCTTTGGATCCAGTTCACGGCGTGAATCTCGTCTTGAGATGGCTGGTCTTTCTTTTCCCGATGCGGATTTCCACCTCAGAACTCCTGTACAACCATGGTCCACAACCATTGTCGACGCCGACAGCGCTTCGACTTGAATCGTCGTCTGAGACACCGATCACGATTGAAGGCCGTCGCCTAACCAATTGATCCGGTGTGTATGTAGCCTTGGGCCGACATTCCACCAACGTTATTCCGTCAGTGCAGACAGTACATCCGCGTCAGCGTCCCCTCTTGCGATAAGTCTGGCCAATGACAAAGTCATTATTATTGAAATATTGACAGTCCATCGCCTGGTGATATCTTTCCGACGGGAATATATATCGATGTAGGTGACATCCTCTCACCGTCCCCCATCGTCCTAGCTTTTGTAAATCATGGCACCGGCACCTTCGACGATTGCAACTTCCAGTACCAGCGGCAAGGCCGCGGCGACCACAGACGGCAAACTGAATGGCAAGACATCCGCGCCACTGCATATTCTCGCGAGGGTCACCATGCCTTTCGCTCCATCGTACATTCCTACTGACAGCGTCTCGCTTTCGGACTTCGATACACTCGTTTCGGGCCGCGTTACATCGCCGGCTGACTACCCCCTCGCATCTAAGATTATTGACAACGTCTCCGTGTACGACTGCCCGTGGCTGCGTCTGCACGCCGCTAACCGAGGAGTTTATCCGTGCTCTGTACACGGGACCCGGCATCGTCGTCTTCCGGGGCGCATACACTGACGTAAGACGCAGCTCGACCGCGTGACGGCCGTCCTGCAGCGCCTCATTGATGAGCAGCGCGCGATCGACACGAACAAGCGGAATATGGATTACATCGTCGTCAACACGAGCGAGAAGATGGCGGAAATGGACCCCGAAATGTTTGTGGAGTAAGTATCGCAAGAACGAAGTTGTTGTTGCTCTCGCGAGTGCGGCGTGGCTGGGCCCGTGGTATCAGATCACGACGCAGGCGGGTTGTTGCCATGCGTTCTTTCGTATCGACGAGGCAGCTCATGCATATTGCCAGATTAGTCAGGGTCCCGTAGGGAATGAGGCTCAGTTCCTCCACCGCGACTATCACCTGGGGGCATGCTCTCGTACGCCACTGAAGCTTGGGAGTCAAGAGTTTCAAATTCCATGTCTTGGGCTTGCACTTGGCCGACCAGCAATGACAGACAAACAATTGGTACGGCGGCGACGTTTTTCCCGGCGCACATGCACACGTCGTCGCACTTCATGACGCTACAAGGTGTGGACGCGCACATCAACATGCCGCTTGAGAGAGTGAACCGACGCGCTTCATCCTGTACAGCCAGCTTCATGATCCGGGGTACAACGTCGTTGGTGCATCAGCCCTTGCAGTCAAATTGAATTTTCAAGATATCCCTGGTACTTATGTGCAGAAAAGTATCATAAATGTAACAAATACAGACACTGGGTATTATGAATACATGGGGTACACGTACAGTACACACAACAGCTACAATGAATGCGTAAGAAGTTCATGCTGTTCACTCCACATCTGAAGCCCAAGCACTGATACGAGATCGCAGAGCACTGTCTTCTTCTTCACGACGTCGCTTCGCTGCCCCTGTGTTGATTCTGAGGAACATGACAAAATCAAGACCATCCACTTCTTCGCCAGCCACGGATCCACCCTCCTCCTCAGGTTGTGGAGTCAACATATCCCTTTTCTGCCTAGTGGCACTGTGGTCATGACGCGTCGTCGTGAGACCGAAAGAATGTGGAGCTGCAGTGGGATGGTAAGGTTGGTAGCCCAGATTGTTGAACGTGTCTGTCAGATCATGACAACCCCACTCAACGACTGCCGTAGCGCCGAAAACGTAATCTAGTAGAGGCCCAGAAGGCAGTGTGTCTTTGTTGGATTGCACGAAAGTAGCGTCGATGTTGTCAGGATAGAATACACTGAACTGGTCCTCCTCCATCTCGTTGGTCATGTACTTGAAGGTATACCGACACTGCGTCGGATATGACGTGCCATACCTAACCATACCTCGCTCAACGCGCCGAGAAATGTCATCCATGTCTAGGATAGGATTCGGCGTCTGCATTTCGAGGCTAGTCAAAGTCAGAAGCCTTGCTCAAAAACTATAAGACACCTTGATAATGACGAACACTCTGTCTCTGGCATCAAATGCCTCATTCAGCATGGACATTCAGGCGTAGTGCAGATTCGACGGACATCACTATGAGCTTTTGTGACGATCTGAGCACAACTTAGCTCGCAATCATCAGACTGTTTGCATTTGTACACGAAAAAACAAATTTCAACCAGGAAAATGTAGCTACACATCATAAGAACATTTTGCAGGAGGGGTTTTGGAAAATATGGATTTGTTTTTGTGTATAATAGGAAATGGATGTCAAAAGGAGCCAGACGTGACTGGCGCCTACAAGCGATTACAGCTGGGTCACAGGGTGTCACAGATCACCTGATGTCGTCGAATCTGCATTGCCCCTGCCTTACGAACTGAGGGTCGCGCGTGGCTGTCGTTGTGTACGACAATGTGTGCTTCCTGACTACTACATCCAAATCAACAAAAGAATCTGAAGTACGAACATTGAATACTCCTTTCCAATAACTACTATGTACACTGTGTGAACTTACCGGCAATGATTCCCTCCCCAGATGGAGTAAAAAAATGATATACGCCCTGGTCGACAAGTTCGTCGGCGTCGTTGACATTTAAAAGACGGACGGTGCCAGCGCCTTGTTCCTGAGTCAACTCGCGCTTGAGATGGCCTTTCACCCCAACAACACAATAACCGATGAAGCGAAGGAATTTTGATCTGCTGCGGGGAACAGCGAAGCTCTCGATCATAGTCAGAGGGATCTGGAGATGGTAACCTTGAGGCAAGGATTCCATAGGCTGGATCAGGACAAGCCAGATATGGGCGGGCGAGGGCATACCCTCGACAGAGCGAGGCGAAGCCGATGTTTGGGACATGTCGGTGCACTAGCCATGGATGGTTGGAAGTACGAGGGGCTGCTCGTCTTCGCGCTGATGGCCACTGTGCAAACATCACCAAATATTCTGCGTCATTGTGAACGAGGTGAATCTGCTTACATAAGTACGGTTTATTTATGGAAGTATCTACTAAATCGGGTTGTTCCCGTTTTATACAAGTTTAACCGGTGTGGCGGTCACTGAGGCGCTTCAGCGGTGCAACAGTTGCCAGCGACTATCGCTTGCGCCTTTGAAACTCTTTGCGATCCGCTTATTGTCTTCGTATAATCAGAAGGTCTGACATGAGAATTTTTTCATGCGACAGTACTGAGCAGAGATGCGCACAGGTTCCTACACGGTTTCTGAGCAGCCATGACACGAGGCATTCGTGCGCTCGTGCCTGGACATCGATGAAATATCGCTACTATCTGATGCCTGTGATAAATTCCTCAGCAATCGGATGCGACTTTTGAAGCTTAAGGAAGTTGACCAAGTGATTTTGCGTAGAGCAGTATCAGCTGCAACTTCCGAATTCAAAGTCCGCCTGATGCAGACGTTCAAATACACCTTCAAACATAACGTCTTCAAGTCACGTCAAGCATTTGTTGCCAGTCGCTCGTCGGGCATACAATGGGCGTTTTTTTCTCATCGTGAGCAAACGTGGCTTTTGCCCGTCTCTCCAAATACTGACCAAGATAGTAGTAGCGGTGAAAAGGCTAAGGGAGTCGATCGGGTCGATCCGCCCTGCTCTATAGACAATCTTTCTAATGACGAATTGCTCGCCATGATAGAAGAAGCCGTCAGAGAGAACCGATATGTGGGTGCACCGGTGCCTTCACCAATTTTCCAACGTCCCGTTCATGTGACTCCGAACATCGTTGCTAAGTGCATACACACGCCAGACATGTCAATGTCTGAGGTGTACATGACGGCTTACGCATCTGATTTTACTACCATCCCTATTCCGTGCATTCGTCGTGTCATTTATCTAGACCTTTACGCGTGGTTAGTAATGGACCACGTCAAGGGAGAGACGCTCGACGTCCTATGGCCCCGCATGTCGTGGTGGCGCAGGCTTCGCGTGGTATGGACCATTCGTGGATATATACGCCAACTTCGACGTATCCCGCTTCCTAATCCCGATATTCCTGGTCCATTTAATGGGATTGGGGTGCCAAACAAGTGCGAGGGGTTCTACTTCACTGAAGACGGAGCAGGTCCGTTCAACTCATACGCGGATCTGGTGGCTTGGTATGATCTGAAGCGGCAAATCACTTCCTACTACGAACCTAACAACAATGCTCCTTTCCCATCATTTGACGCGAGCGAGCCTCTTACTTTCGTTCATGGAGACCTGAATATGCGGAACATCATAATCGACAAAGATGACGAGGCGTGGCTAATCGACTTCGGTTTTGCTGGAGCGTATCCCCCTTGGTTTGAGTACGCTGGTATTGTCTTGTTCGCAGGGATGGACTCGGTGCACCCACGATCATGGGCATTTTTTGCCCCGTTCATGGCTGGTTTCTACGAGCGACAATACCGTTTTCTACAGCGTATTCAGTACGCGATAAGCTACTGGGTGCTTGAACTTCCGTAAGTCAATACATCCGCGTTCTATGCGTCGACCGAATATTCACCTTTGGTGCAGGAAGTCTCCATCGAATGTCGAAGGACCGTCGTTGGATATACCTGGCTCTCAGGAAAATAATACCATTCTGGACAGTTCATCTCATACCCAAGATCCAACCGCGGAATCTACTAAGGATAAGTGAAGATTCAAAACATAATTTCAAATTTGGCTCAGAGTGGAATAGGCATCGTGTATAAGCGTGGAGAGCTACTTGTATTAGCTACGATTCAATGTTTGTTCTGTTCACTTTCGTATGGACCCTGAGAAACTATGTAACAGAATTCCGCCATCGCACTGTGATATGGGTGAACGCTCGGAATTGCGCGAAGATGTCCAATGCGTGTACCCGGCGAGTGAAAACACCGTGGGCGAGGGTGGATTGAGTTGGGGTCTTTCGATAATTCATTTCCATCGTACCCAGGGAAAGCAGCAGTGGTAGACGAGTCAAGCTAGTACCGACCGAAGTGTTCCAGTCTGCGCATCCTTTCAAATTCCAAGCGTTCGCCGTATGTCTACCATCCTCCGGATCCGGATACATTCTTGGTGAGAAGGACGAGATCTAGTACACGACACGGCCAGCTGACCATGTTTCCATGTGAGTTCCATGGAAGAGCGGTCGCAGGACGACGGTACAGACAGTATAGCGGCATGTCTGACCGGTATGTCGGAGTCCCAAGCTCCATATTCCGTTGATTTTCTCGTCGTCTTCGACACTGCGAGGGTGGTAAATCATCTTCGGTAATATTGAAACATCAGTGAATGCCTCCATCATTAACATTCAATCGCAATTGAAGAACTCACATATCAGATCCACAGGTGATCCTCAGATGGTTGCTCGTAGTCGTGCAGCTTGACGAAGTAGTCTTCCGGGAGCTTCAAGATGAGAGCAAGGAGAACACATAGCTTTCGCGCGGCCTTGTACCAAGGTTGCGCAACCTTCTGCTTCTCTATCGGTAGATTGAAGAAAGCATTCGCATTCGGCAATGATCGGTCAATGGCTTCTTGCGGTACATTTATGCCAACGACGATCCAAAAGCCCCAGCGGCGGATGGCGTCTTCAAGCTCAGCTACGAGCGTCACCTTGCCGCAGAGCTCGTCGAACTTGGACAGGTTGATTGACGAGCTGCGCCCAGCAAGGGGCACCGACACCCATAGTTATACTTAGTTATGCGCGTACTATACGTAATGCTTACATATTCACCATTGAAGATATACGCCGTTCAGCCAATAAATGAGGTGAAAGAGACTGTATAGATAAACAGGCTGTATGATGGAAATTATAGAAAAGTATCATAAAGACAACAAATACAGACACTGGATGCTATGGATACATGGGATGTGGGATATACTTACAGTACATACAACAGCTACAATGAATACATAGGAAGTACAAATGGGTTCATGCTGTCTACTCCACATCTGAAGCCCAAGCACTGATACGGGATCGCAAAGCAGCATCTTCTTCTTCACGACGTCGCCTCGCCGCCCCTGCGTTGATCCTGAGGAACATGACAAAATCAAGTGCATCGAAGCTAGACACGGATCCACCCTCCTCATCAGGTTGTGGGGTCAACTTACCCCTTTCCCGCCTAGCGACAGGTGCAGTAGGGTGGTAGGGTTGGTAGCCCAGCTTGTTGAATGTGTCTGTCAGATCATGAGAACCCCATTCTAAGACTGCCGCAGCACCAAAAACATAATCTAGTAGAGGCCCAGAAGGCAGTTTGTCTTCGTTGTGTTGCATGAAAGTAGCATCGATGTTGTCGGGATAGTCCCCACCAAGCTGTATCTCCTTCGTCATGAACTTGAAGGTATACCGACACTGCGTCGGATATGACGTGCCATGCCTGACCGTAACTCGCTCAACGCGCCGAGGAATGTCATCCATGTCTAGGATAGGATTTGGCGTCTGCATTTCGAGGTTAGTCAAAGTTAGAAGCATTGCTCAAAAACTGTAAGACACCTTGATAATGACAAATGCTCTGTATTTGACGTCAAATGCCTGATTCAGCAAGCCAGTTCCCATAAAGCCGTTTCGGACATCGTCAACACTTCTGACATCGCTATGGTCAAAAGGGCGCTTAGCGACGATGTGTTGAATCCACCGAATGGGAAGAACTCCAGTTGTGCGGAGGCCATCACGGAAACATGCACACGTACCTCGTCTCCTCGAGCGTGCGGGATGATATGCTGCGCCACACTGAGCTGCGGCGATGTCCGATCGAAAACGCTACCTCCATCTCGTCCACGAACTTCAGCTACGAACTGAGGGTCGCGCGTGGCTGTCGTTGTGTACGACAACGTATGCTTCCTGAATACTACATCCAAATCAACAAAAGAATCTAAAGTACGAACATTAAATACTCATTTCCAATAACCACTATGCACACTGTGTGAACTCACCGGCAATGATTCCCTCCCCAGATGGAGCAAAAAAATGATATACGCCCTGGTCGACAAGTTCGTCGACGTCGTTGACATTTAAAAAACGGACGGCGCCAGCGTCTTGTTCCTGAGTCAACTCGCGCTTGAGGTGGCCTTTCACCCCAACAACACAATAACCGATGAAGCGAAGGAATTTTGATCTGCTGCAGGGAACAGCGAAGCTCTCGATCATAGTCAGAGGGATCTGGAGATGGTAACCTTGAGGCAACAACGACACAAGAGACAGCAGCACAACAAACAAAAGAGCGGCCGGGGACACAACATCGGCAAAACAAGGCGAAGCCGATGTCTGGGACATGTCGATGCACTAGCCATGGATGGTTGGAAGTACGAGGGGCTGCTCATCTTCGCGCTAATGGCCACTGCACAAACAGGACCAAACGTTTTGCGTCATTGCGAACGGGCAATCTTATCTTATCTAAGCGCTAAGCGCAAGTGTGGCTAATTGTATGGACCCGGGATCGCGGTTTCCCTTGATTATACGGACATTGAAAGAGTGATTGAAGGAACGAGAACAAGTTTCAAATACACATTATAGGGTAGACACGGTCAGCCGTGTGTGAGAGGGACAGAACACACAGCTAAAAAACGTAACCTCACATACATCATCTGCCACGCACCATGTCCATCCTGACAGTCAATACGGCAGATGTCCTCTGCCTCTGCGAGAATCGCGTCTGCTTCTTCGTCAGGTATATCACGCAAAAATGAGTGCCGCACAAAGGTGCGCAACCAGCCAGACAACCCCGCGACCAGTGGTGTGACACGTGGCGTCAGAGTGATTTGCTTTACTTCGAACCCCGCAGACACAAGCAGCTGCAAGACAACACGTCAAGACAAAGAAAACACCTCAATCAATGGAGAATAATGGACTTTATTGTATTCCTCGACAGACGGGAAATACCAGGGGTCGCGCGTAATAGGGTCGTACCCGCGCGTGCGCAGGACGTGGTGGAGGGCTCCTCGAATACCTGCGAATGCGATGTGTCAATTGACAACCTCAATTTAGCACACACCTCCATACTCGCCGATACAGTTCATATGCCCGCCCATTTCGCAGGCGAAACGACCACCCGGTCTGAGAACGCGCTTGACACTGTCGAGAACACCGCGTAGATTTTGCTTGCACCAATGCAGCGCCGCGTTGCTGAACACGGCGTCGAAGCGCACGTTCTCGAGATCCTGAGGGATGTCGAGTGCTTGAATGTCGCCAACAAAGACGTGTTTCAAGCCGTTCTCCTTCGCCTTCTCAATCTTCAGGGGCAAAAAAGAGCAGCCATCAGCTTCGCGTGCAACATACCAACTCATGGACAGAGAGATACGTGCTTACCATACTTTCGCTCAAATCGGTGCCCACGACAAGCCCTGTACACCCCACTAGCGTTTCGAGCTCAGACGTCAGTTCGCCAAAGCCGCATCCAAAATCGAAAATGCGCTCTCCAGACTTGGCGGCAAGTAAATCGAGGACGGAGGAAGTGAACTTCTGTGAGTACACGAACGATGCGGCGTGGTTATACATCGCAGCGGACCACCCAGACTTGTCAGCATCATCGGCAGGCAAGGTGGTACTCTTGTCAGACGACATCGTGTGGTGCAGAACGGAGAGATGTCAGAGGAAGGAAGGAGCGAAAGAATCCGCTAAAATACGATGGCAGATGAATAGGACAAGTTTTTAATTCTTCTGCTCTCGAAGGCACGTCTCTTAAAGCTTGGACGCGTCTTAGAATGGGTCGGCCGATAGCTCACCGATAAGGAGCAGCAGATTAGAAAGCCGATAGAGCCGATATTACCATCCACTGGACATATCATATTTGCACCAGTGTCTTGACTTCCAATAAGTAGTCAAAACACCCCCAAGTTAGGATCAGCACTTCAGCGGAATCGAAAACATTACAGCGGTTGATCAACAGACTTGCAGTTCAATCCAGGGCGGTGCGGCACCGTTGCGCTGGATGATATGGTTCATCAGGAAGTCGGAAGTCCCCGCGCGCGATGAAGGGATTGCTCTCCTCAATATACAGCCGAGCGGGTTGTCCTCGCCCTTTGACACCGTCAAACAGGCCCTTTGAGCGTGCATGCTGCACATTATGTAAAGCTAAGTGGAGAATTTATTAGATCTAACATTCCCTTAGTACACCCACCTCAATTTGATTCTCGATCAGGCTCGCCCATCCTTTAATGCTGACGGGATTTACCCTTGTAGGCGGTCGCTTGGACTTGCTACCACCAATACCTAGCTGATAGTCCAGTGTCGACTCCTTCGCAGAGTGTAGCCGCCCTGCTCGCGCGGTGCGCTTCTTCCTCTCGCGCTCCTTGCGTAGAGTGCGTTCATCAGCCGGCTGGGGATGCGTGGGCTTCATCGGAGCAATGGAAGTGTCCTACTTGGACAGATGCTACGACATGAGAAGGGACCTTGTACGCTGTGTGCCAAGGCCGATGGCCCTCGATAGACGGCGGAAACGGCGCGGTGGCCCATGACCCGGTCGAAGGCGTCGTGGCCGACTTCAACAACGGCGCTGAAGCTGTAGCTAAATCACCAACCGGATATCCTGCTGTTGCGCCCAGTGCGGTGCCAGCACTAATGCGGACGCGTGATAATTCTGGGAGGCTCCTTCTTCAGCTTCTGGTCTGCAGACATCATTTATCTGCTCCAAAATGGCTTGTATTTGTCTATAAGCATGCGAAGAATGGTGTCCTCCACTCGCTCATCGCCCGTCCAGTTCTCGTGCTCGTCGAGAAGACACCGCACAGTCGCGCTTTCACGCGGCCCCGCCGTTCCTTCTTTGGCTACATCGGCACATAATCTGTTGGTTGCCCGTTTATCTATCGGACCCTTCCGAGAGACTGTGCGAGAAAAGTGCCGACTGTATCGCTGGATGCGATGAGCGCGAGAAGCAGCGCCATGGACCATTGTTCCAAGAGCGAGAATTTCAATTGTCGTTCGCCTCTACGGTGCTGCTGAATAAAAGGAACAGAATTGAAGGCACTGAAGTACTGAGGCCTGAGGTTGTAAGAAGAACTCGTTATTTGTTCGAAACGTCGTACAAAGTTCCCGTGAAACGTGAAACGAAAGTACGCCGCTATCCGACTCAGGGGCAACGGAGTTCGGCGCTTAGTGTTGATCGCCGTTTGACCACGTTTCTCAAATCAATCTGCTTCGCTGCCTTCCTCTTGAAAAAACGCACATATTCATCGGTCCGCGTCAACAATTGTCTACATTTATTTAGTAAACTTCTAGGGGATCCATCAGTATATTTTGGTGTGTACTATGTGTCTACGACAGCTTCACAACATTTGCAATCCCCCTGACGCCGAGATGGTCTGCCCCGTAATCCATCTTCCGGCGTCTTCGCAGAGCCCTACTACGACTACTGCAATCTCGACTGGCTCTGCGACACGATGTTCGAGAGGTGTCAGCGCCTTCATAGTTTCTGTCAAGCTGTCTCCGGACTGGGCCATCATGTCCGTGTCCACTGGTCCCGCAGCGATAGCGTTCACCGTATGTCCCTGCACTCCCAACTCTCCTGCGAGCGCCCGTGTGAATCCCTCCAACGCCGCTTTCGACGAGCAATACAATGTAACCCCAGCACGTCCGATACGCCCTCCGATCGACGAGAGGTTGATGATTCGACTACGCTTCCCGAGGTATGGCAGGACGGCCTGCGCCATAAGTATCGGCGCGCGGACATTCACGTCGTAGACCTGTGCATAGTCGTCGAGCGTGACCTTGTCGAGCGTGAGCTGTGTAAAGACACCAGCGTTGTTGACAAGGATGTCAATATGGTCGACGCTGAACGCCGCGAGCGTTGCATCTACAATTTTCTTCGGCGAGCCTGGCTGGCGCAGGTCGCAGCAGATTTTAGCGGCGCGTCCGCTGTACTGCTTCAGCCCACGAATTTGCTCGACGATGGCATCCGCTTTTGCGTCGCTGGTGGCAGACGTGTATGTGACCATAACCTTCGGAGATAGCAGATAAATCCACATGACGTGAAGTCTTTTTGACTGATACTTACGTCTGCACCCCGTCTAGCGAGCTCATAAGCAATTGAGGCCCCAATGCCCCGCGACGCGCCGGTCACGATAGCTACTTTCCCCTGCAAGGTGGGATATGCAACAGGTTCAAATGAAGACGGAGCCATTGAAATTCAGCCTTTGTGAACGAGGGATTTCCGATTTCTGTCGCCTATCGCGTGCGGCGTCGATTTATATATCTCTGACTGTTAGATGACAAATTATTGAAATGTGAGGATGCCGACAGATGTATGTACGTACAAGTCGGCATTCGCGCTTAACGTTCCGCTATGCTTGGGTGCTTGGGTAAGGCACTCGGCTTATAAATCAGCGTCGACTGGAGGTCTTTCAATCTTTGTCTTACTTAATCATCTGCTTGGTAATGTAGTTCCCACGTCAGCAGCATCGGGCGATCCTCAAATAATTTCATGGGACCAATATAGGAGCTATGTTTTGTAAAAATCACGTACGGTACACTTCACGTTCTTGAAGTTGCAGGCCGATCGGAGGGACCAGAGGCATCACGTGACTGAATAAAACTCACTTTGTATGAGTCACTGAGATCTCCCAAAATTTATAGCCTGTTTCGAGAAGAAAAAAAAGATTTAACACGACATAATCATTACATGAGTAACAAAGCGCGACACACCACCTATATACTCGAACGAAGCCATGCGCCAAAAATGGTCCAATCTACCGCGCTTTGGAAAACTCGACCACTGCTTGAAGCCACCCACGGACCTTTCCACCCCATCCACCAAGACGCTGGATTTTTCCATCTACGTCTTGTTTCATCTGCGCTCGTATCTTGCGGCGCACCTTCCAGTGGCTTGTAAGACAATACAAAAGAATGCTGTCACGTGAGAAGAACGCCTCGCGTATAGTCTCAGCACATCCTGGACTGCAAGGCTCCTTGGTGCCGAGCAAGCGACCGAGGGTACGACAAAGGATGCGATAGAACGTCACAACGAGCGGAGGATCCAGCCCTGGCAGTGGGAACATGTGGGATGGGTACATTCGCGAAATCATGGGGAAAAAGCGAAGAACAAATGGGAACGTGCAGAAAACCCAAATGTATACTCACAGATGACATCGGTAGAATCCTCGATAAATTCGGTCTGCCTCTTGCTCATATAATTTCCAGCGACGACCCAGGATCCTTCCGTCGCATTTACCGCTGAGCGAAGCCTCAGTCGGAACTCTTCAACAGACACTTCTTTCCAGCCCGGCTGCCAATTAATATGGTCTAGTTCGATATATGGGATATTAAGTGCTTTCGACAGTTCAGTCGCAAGCGTGGACTGAAGGCATGGCAAGCTGGATGTTACAATTCTCGGCGCGAAGAAGATCCAATCTGACCTTGCCAGTCCCTTCGATTGCATAGAAAGTGGCATAAGAACGCTAGAAGACACGAGACTATGCAAAAAAGAAAACATACCACTGTTCCCAACGATGTGGATTCTATACTTGCCAGTGCCGTCACCATGCAGAGGGAGGGCCATGGTGGTGGTGGGAGGCAGGAGTCCGGGTGACTCAGCGTCACTGTACCGCGTTTGATATCAACAGGCAAGTTGAACTTGAGATTTTCAACAATTGATCTCTGTTGTTCAAGTTGGTTTTTGTATAGCTCTAACTCTCGGTTGTTTCTTCGAAAAATTTCTTGCACGCTCGTTTGTTTTCTTGTGCATCTCGGCTCTTGACATGAACGGACTGCACCCTGAAGTCATTGATTTGACTGAAGAACCAGACTCCCCTCCAACCATTATTTGCATCGACGACGACGACGACTCTGATGCACGGAAATACAGTGGCGACAGTTTAGAATCCGCTGCTGCTGCTGCCACCTCAGGCACTGACACGTCGTCGAAACCCAAGAGGAGGGGCCGGAAGAAACGTAGAAAGCGTCCTCTTGATTTGCAGACGAACACGCCCGACGACCTGACCGATCGCGAGGCTGGTGAGATTGTGGAAGACTCTACCCCCGCTTTAGCGCCAAAAGCAAAACCACATCAGTCTGCCAGGGATGAGACGCTGTCGTTGTTTTTCATTGACGATGCACCGTCTTCAGCAGACTCGACTGTCGAGAACCTTCCCGTGATTGCGCCAGAATCTCCATCATCCGTGCCTTACAACAGCAATGTAGTTGTGGACGGGCTCCTTTTGCCTGCACATGTCTATCTGCTGGATGCCGCAGACCCCAGTATTGAGACTGTCCGACCGCCGACACCAGATCCAGTAAATGACGATCAAATAGAATATCTTGACTACGATGACAGTTATCCTGCAGTAAGTCCGCTTTCGAAGTATCGTAAATTATCTTCTGTCTACTGACGCACCTCGATGACAGAACAGACTACGTTACTTCAATTCCATGGAACAAAAAGTCAAAATTGTGTGCAAAACGTGCGGTGCCGAGGGGGAACATTCTACAAGGAACTGCCCTGTCAAGATCGTTAGTATAATTATTTACTACAATAACTTGCAATTGATGGTTTTTGGGTGGAAACTCCTGTTTCTTTCGTGCATTTTTTTCAGTGTCTTACGTGTGGCAAACGCGATGATCATGAGACGTGGCGTTGTGATTTGAACAAAACATGCTACACCTGTGGAACGAAGGGCCACATTAACAGTGTACGCGTTTGTTTTGATACGAGCCCGCCAAAGAGAAGTAATGAGGTTTTTTTTTAGAACTGCCCGAATCGGTATGATTTGACAGGCTATTGCGGTCGTTGCGGGTCCAGTCTGCACATGGAGAAGGTACGACCCCCATCGTTCGAAGTGCGTGTGAACGTGGATGCTCATTTATTATGATATGTCCTTTAGCAATGTCCTAATCTATGGCGCGTCTACACTTACCGTTCAGTTGAGGAGCGCGAAGCCGCTTTACTACGAAGGGATCAAGCACAATTTCTGGATCTTGGAGAAGGCGGAGAAGGCTACATCGGCGAGGAAGCATGGTGTTATAACTGCGCGACGATGGGTCATTGGGGAGACGTAGGTCTTCGACTTCTAAATTGCCGACCGCCGAGCTCACCGTCGTGGCTTCAGGACTGCGAGCGAAAACGGCTCTACAATACGCCCAATGCTCCATCTTTATTTGGAAGTGTGAATGTGTTGTCGGGTCCGTACCACGATGCCGGTCACGGGGAGAGCAATCGCACGCGACACCGGCACCAAAGCGATGGCAGTCGACGACACAAGTCCAAAGATCACAACGATTCGTCGCGCTCTCATAAAGACCGCAAACGGGACCGTGAGCGCGACAAAGGAAGACATCATCGGCGGCAGTCGCCCTCACGCCAAAGCCGCTACATCAATGAATACGAGGAGAAGGAGGAGCGCAGGGAAAAGGATAGTCGGAAACGCCGCAGGTCGGACAATGGACGTAAGCCGAAACAACCTCCCGACTTCGACTCTCTTCAGTACGAGGACGGAGACCAAGTCGGCGCAGACGGAGCGGACAGACGGCGATCAAAGAGGGACCGCTATGACCGGACCAATGGAGACAAAGGCGAAGGGAAGTCATTGAAGGATAGACTGTCAAATGACGCGCGCAGCGTAGAATTTGATGGCAGGGAAAGAAATCGACCACGATACAACGGTGGATATTCATAACCCAGCATTTTCAGACCGAGCACGCACCTGTACATCTTAGATATCGTGCATACGGAGACGTTTTGTCACTTCCGAAAGTAGAAGAAAGCAGTCGCATTGCATTCCGAAATTCCATGGCGAGAACATTTAGATCTCTATTAGGATGGTGGTTAATGTGGGTACGTATACAGTTCAAAGATTGTTGGGACACGAGCAATGTCAACACAACTGCGTGCATGCCGAAGTATCGTCAGTTTCCTTGGAATATATACAGTATGTTGATGCCGTTGGGATCATTGGCGGTAGCCCATGTAGCTGCCGCTTACCCATCCTGTGGGCTGAGTTGTAATAGCTAATGCGAAGGACGTGATTAGCCCTTATACGACAATGTCAGAGCAGTAAACCACGTACGTGCAGGCCTCAATACATCATACCTATCACTCGATTGCGGTGCAGACGAAGTATCGGTCGCGAACGTGCCCGACTTCATCTGCGCGAAGACATTGGCAGGCGAGGTGCTGCTGGCATTGGAATTAATCGTGTTCATTGACGGCAATGGAGGTACCGGGGGAGGAGGCGAGATGCTCCCGCCAAATTGGCCAAAGTTCGGGTTGAAACCAGTAGGTTCTGTCAAGGTATGTGTGCATAAGTCGTGGAAACTGGGTGGGAAATCAACTTATCGTGAACTTACGACTCTGTATCCTGCCGTTGAAAGGACTGGGACTGAATGAATGTGGCGGGGATGCATTGAACATACCCGTCGGTTGAGACATCAGTGGGCCGGACATGCCAGTAAATCCAGTAGGGTGAGACATGAGCGGGCCCTGTGCCCCTGGGAACCCAGTAGGCTGCGATGTGAGGAACTGAGAAACGGGGACACCACCAGCGAACGGAGATGCAGCTGGCTGCGTAAAGGGAGAATGCGACATTCCTGTCCGTGTGGGCACTAGCCCTGCGAACCCGGTCCGCGTGGGCACAAGCGGCTGCAATAGGCCCTGTGAAGGCTGAAGCATCATACTGTTCGTCGGCACAGGGGCGAACGGCCCGCGAGGACCATTGTAAGGCTGTTGCGGTTGTGGCTGCTGTGGCTGCTGTGGCTGCTGCAAGTGCTGACCGATAGGCATTGGCGAAGGCCCTATACCCATGCCGCTCGAAAAACCCGTGGGAGATGTAAGAGTTGACCTCGTATTAGCCAGGGATGGAGCTGCAGGCGTCTGAGTCTTCCTCAATTCGCTCAAGCGTGCCAGCTGGTCAAATATATCGGCATTTGTCGTATTAACGAGGTTATTTGCATTTTGTGCAGTTGTTGCTGGGATCGGCGGGACTGGCGGAGCGGCAGTAGTTGGAGCAGGTGCGGTGGTTCCTGGCGGTGCGGTCGGTGGACGTGGAATCTGTACAGGCGGAGTGGGCGCCAGCGGCTGCGTCGAACTTGGCCTGTTCGTCCACGCGTCATCATCAAACCCGCTAACCTTCGCCGCAGCAGAGCTAGCTCTAGGTGGGACCTGTATAGGGGTGGTTGCCGTCGCGGGAGCGCTGATCTGCTGAGGGGTACCAGTTCTCGGGATAGCAGTATCTGCCGCAATACTTGAACTCTCGACGAACGTCGGAGGCAGACTTTTGCGCGGCTCGGGTCTACCTCTTCGGGGCTTCGCAGCGCCCTTAAGAATTCCGCCAGGTTCAGTGAACAGGTTGGGCGCCGTCTTGCGGCCCTGCTCCTCTGCCTGCAGCTGCTGAGCCAGCTCCTCGTCCTTACGGATCTGTTCCTGCACGATGGCACTAGGCTCCTCGAGCTTAGGTTTACGCTGCTGAATCAGCTTAGACACTCGAATAATGTCACCTTCTCTCAAACCGATAGAGCGCATCGTGGACTCCGTAATATCAGGCAAAATTGCTTCGTCGATCTTGTCGCGCTCGAACGAAGATGCATAACGCGTGCAGTCATCAATGTCGCAACCGGCGCTTAGGAAGAACTCAAACCAGTCGATGCGTGGTTTGCGGGGACCACCATTCTGTGTAGCCCCAACGCTCTTCGCTCTCGTAAGTGCAAGAGGGACATCATCTTCGGACATCTTTTTCGCTTGTGGTGGGCGCACAGGCGGCTTCGGATTGCTGGTCGGCGGTGATGAGTTGCCGTTTGTCAGGCGCTCGATATAGCGCATATCGTCAAGGCTCATCTTCTCCTCAGGTACCTCGACGACCACGCCATTGACCTTGTGCAGACGAATCTTGCCATTCGTCATGCCGAGGAACGCCGCCTCAACGCGGAACTGTCCCGTGCGATCGTGCCAAATACGCGTGCGGTTTGGGTCGGGGCGTTCGCGCGGCACCTCCCCTGACTTTCGCCCTCCGCCGCTCGTTGATGGTCGACTGACGTGCGATCCCCCCGTAGCATCCGCCTTCGGAGGTGACGAATTGGTACGTCCACGCATCTCTACTTCCTGCCGTTCTTTGACCATCGCCTTCGCGCGTTCTTGCTGCTCCATCTGCTTGCGCTTGCGCTCTTCCTCTCGCGCCCGTTGCTCTTGTTCCCGACGGCTAAGCTCTTCCTCACGCCGCCGCAGCTCTTCCTCCTTCTTCCTCTGGGCGTCCTGAAGATCTGGCACCGAAGTCGGTTGCGACGGATCGTGAATGACCTGAAACCCGTCAACAGGAGCGGAATATCCTCAATAATAAGCACACCTCGAGATAACTGGCTGGTACAACACCCTCAGCACCCAGCGCGTTGCGACATTTCCACCATTCTCCGTCTTTCTCTAGCACTACAAGTGTCTCGTTCTCCGCTACGGAAAGCTCGTCATCTCCATCAGCGTGAAAGTCATATGCAGCCACGACATGTTCGCCTTCGCCCACTTCCACTTCCTCTTCTTCATCGTCGTCGGGAGCGGGGATGATGACAGGCTCCGCTGACGAAAAGTGTACGGTGGGCTTCTTGGCCGGGGGCGGCAATGCCGGCACCTCGATCTGATCAAGCCGTTTGTCGAGCTCAATGTCATCGACGCCGTGGTCCTATGTACAACTTTAGTGACAGAGATAGTAGATAGCCGCGATACATACCATTTGCTCATGAGAGGTCTTGCCCGTGATCTCACCCATCATCTGTGCATCTGCCTCGACGGCGAGAGCTTTTGATGCCTCCAACTTCTCCTGGATGGCATCTGCTGTCTCTTTTCCGCCTGTGTGGAAATGTAGCTCCACGGGCGTGCCATTGCCTGGTCTGCGTCAATTGAGACAGTCGAAAAGTCAAGTTCATTCTCACCGTCGATGATGACAACGTGTAGGTGCTTGTGCTTCTCAATGGCAATCAAATCCACCTGCTTCGTGCTCCATTTTTGAACGGGACCCTATTACACAATGTAAGCAGTCTGATGCGAGGAACATCAGCAGCGCGCACTTTGTCGCTCTCGCTAGCGAAGAAGACAGAACCATTTCCGACGCCTAATGTGCCTTTCTTCTTTTTGCCTTTCTTGTCGACCTCGGATATTGCCCATGTGAGAATTGGATCGGCGGCAGACGCCCCGCGTGTGTTCGCCACACGATCGGCCGGGTCGATGTATTCAGGCCTAGGAGGGGACGGGGGAACAACGACCTGCGGGGCTGCAGACTCGTCATCGGTCTCCTCAGCCGCCGCCGCCGCCGTTGCCGACGTACCCGCCTCCGCCTCCTCCTCTGTGATGGCCTCCACGTAGTTGCCAGGCACGTACCCGGCTTTGTCACCGGCCTTGCTCTGCACCAGTAGCCACTCATCCTCCGTGTCGAACACGTACAGCACGTTGTCCTCGACTACGGTGAGCTCCCCTGGCGCATTTGTGGCGTAATCGTAGACGGCCCTGACGACGGACGTTGGTATGCGTTGCCTATCAAACGTCATATCTGAGAAACCGGCTGAATCTGAGGTCGCTGCTCGCGCTTACGGGTTCGACGTAGGCTGCGGGGACGAGGCCGACCGGGCTGTCTTCGTCCAGGTTGTCGCCCTTGACTTTGACTTTCCACCAGCTTTATCCGGTGAAATTAGTGGTGCCTAATGAATGCGAGATGCGCGTACTCATCGTCGACTCTTTCCACGAGAAACAAGAGTGGGTCTTCCTTGATGGCTATCTCATCGTCGGCGCCGGGCTGCGGCTGATAATCATACGACGCCTTGAGTACAGCGAGATACTGGTCGACGGTCGAGCTCGACATCGAGAAACGCTGCTTCCTATCGAAGTCGGCAAGAAAACAAGGCAAAGTGGTCAGTCAAGAGAGATGTATGACTCATGGATATGTTTATGTTCGCCTCGCCCGTTGTACTCAACCAGTCAATTTGAATTTTTTTCATCACAAAAAAATCGCTATGGAAGGAGAATCCACTGGGATTGTCCAAGTAACCAACTTAACATACACGCATCTCAATGCGCAAGAACCGTCACTTCTCGATGTTACACTGGATCTGCCTCGCGGATCGCGTACAATTATTGTGGGAGCTAATGGTGGTATGTTTTTATCCTTACGGATATGGACCTGCATTCATTGACACTCAATGTTCTAGCGGGCAAATCAACTTTACTGCAGATCTTGGCGGGCAAGCATATGGTAAAGGACGCACGGGTTACTATAAAGGGGAAGGATGTCTTTCGTGAAGTCCAAGAGGGCGTAGCATTTCTTGGGACAGAATGGTACGTTCAAGTGCTAGCTGCGGTTTTACAACGCGAAGAGTATCTTATCGACAATGCTTTTTTTCTGCTGGTAGCTCGCTACACGCTTGTTTTTTGTTGCCTACTCTTTTTCATCTTTTAAAGAATCCTTAACGTACGTACTTTGATATTTCAGGGCTATGAATCCTATCGTACGACGTGATATCCTTGTGTCGTCTTTCCTAGACTCTGTCGGCGGGTGAGCATGCATTTTACGCCTTCTTTAGGATCCCGTTCATTTTCGTTGACACGTTCCTCGTGCAGATATCGCCATAAGGAGCGCCGCGACAAGCTCCTCGACATCTTAGATATTGACCTTGACTGGCACATGCACGAGATTTCTGACGGCGAGAGGAGGCGGGTAAGTGTCCTTCCCTAGAAATTCAACGCGTCGCCCTTGGTTAGAGTACCTCTTGATTCCTGCACTCTCAATCAAATATGAAATGTACTAATTTTATTGTTCACTTGTTCTTCATCACTCGGCAGGTTCAGCTGTGCTTTGGACTGATGGGCGATTGGGACGTTCTTCTCCTGGATGAGGTGCGAGCGATTTTGTTTGAGCGACGATGTGACTGCATCACGTTGACCGCGTTTTTCGTAGGTCACTGTCGATCTTGACGTCCTAGTACGCGACGATCTCTTGAAGTTCTTGGTTCGCGATAGTGACGAACGTGGAGCGACGATACTTTGTGCGTACCTTGTTTGCCAGTGATGCTCTCGTCGATTTGTTTTTTTTTTTCTGGCAAAATGCTTTTACACCTTCATTTTCCTTTGTTTTGAACTATCATTGCTCTGAAATGAGTATTTCCTTTTTCAAGCCTTTTCCGAACATCTTCCATTCCCTGCCTGTCCGCCGACATACATTCTGTCGTTGCGACCGTCTCGTGTCGTTGGTTGTCCCGGCTACGAGGCTTTATTCGACGTTCAATCCCACTTGATGGTTTTTCAAACGTGGGACGGACTGTCGTACTTGAAGGTTATTATGGGTCTGGACTCATTGGGCCGTCGATCGTACCCTTCTGCAGGCATTGCCAGCACCGGCCGGCTCGAGCATGCCAGACGTCTGGCCTGCTACAATTGTTTTCATGTTTTCATCAATGAGTGGGCGACTTCGTCTTGGCGCCCTTGGCCTAGGGTCCTGATTACTTATGAAATTTGTCTTCGACTCTCAGTGCCAGGGTTGCCAGGGTCTGTTTCAGGGTAAATTCGGACATATTGTTCGAGTTTGCAGCCGGACGCTCTGCTTGCTAGGCTTACATCTTGGTGCTTTAATTTCTTAACATATTTCAGGCTTCGACTCAGCTTTCGAACGGATGAGAGCAGATGGTGGCCTTCGCTTGATCAGTGTACTTATTCTGTTCCGCTCTTCGTTTTACTTTGAGGCTGTGTGTTCGTTTCATATGCAACCTCTTTCATATCGTGTTCATTCACTTTCCGATTATCTTCTTTTCATTTCATGACGTTCTTTTCGGAGCTGAATCCTGTTTTAACGGACTCGAGCGGCCAATACATATGTTTCCGACGGTGATCGTCTGTTCTTGCGGTCCTGTGCCGTCGGAATGAGGCGTTCGCCGACTGACCCTCTTACACGCCGAAAGTCCGCGCTCAACAGTTGTTTTGGCGCAGTTGATAACTGGCACACTTTGATCTAATTCATACTAATAGCTTAGTCCTTCCTAACTGATATCCACCCGCAGATGCAACGCACATCTTTGATGGGCTTTCCGACTTCCCTACGCACATCGCGCACATGCGACTGGGCGCGTTTCTGACACCACCGACGCCTCGCGATCTGCTGCATAACGGAGCCTCGCGACCGGCGAAGGGTTTGTCCGATGTGTCGGGCACCGCGGTGGGACGACCGTTCTCTGAGCTGTCTCTGTACAACATTGCGCTGGACTGGCTGCGAGCCGATCGCGCCTATCGCCACGAGCTTGAGCAGCGCCATGGAAAGAAAATGCGCGGTGCGCGCAGAGATCAGGTGGGTACAGAATTGTACACGTTCTGGGGGCATCCCCGAGTTTTTTTGTTGTTCCCTTGTCAACCCGTACCATGCTGCGCACGGTTCGTTGGATCTTACGTGCGTGCTTTTCTGTACGCGTGTTTCCCTTTGTGCGTATCTCTTCCGTCCTGTTGGCAAATGCTTTTTTCTACACGCATGTGCTTATTGTGGCGTGGGACGTATGCACTCCGGGTGTGTCGGCGTCATGCCGCTGCCATATGGGCGCGGACCCTGTTCGCCACTTATTTATCATAGGGGGTGCGGTCCTTGCCTATTACCTATTCTTCTGGAGGAGTGATCTATGCATTACTTCAGAGATCTATACCGCGGTCGTCTTTTCCAGTCGGCGGAATGGGCGCGCGGTCTGGCAAGTTTGCTTGACCATGGGCCGAACGGTCTGTCGGTAGCAAGCTTGTGTCCCGATTTAACTTTGAAAATCATATGAACTGATCACAAATCCTAGGCCGTACCCTCGGACTCGGAGACGTTTTATCGGAAGTGAGTGTTTAAATAAGTTTTCCAGTCGATATGGATAGCTAGCTGACTCGGCGATGGTAGGTACGACTACGGCCACTAATGATAAGAGTAGTGTGGCATAATTTACTGAAAATTTTCGGGGGTCTGTGTTATGTACAATAATAGAACCGCGGGAAGTTTGAACTTGGCTGTGCAACCGGGAAGATCAAAATAGCTGTCACTGCATTTCCTGCTTGACCGCAACGCTCAAGTGACGAACTCGCGCACTTGTCCAGCTGCATCTTGTCTTCGTTTTCTTCGTTTTGCTTCGTTTTATCATTCGTAACACACTCCTTTTTTGCCCATGCGTATCGATGGTCTTGTTGGAGGAATCTTCTCGCGGGAAGATTGTCTGAGCGACTCGGAATGTCCTGACTACGACGGGTGCAGCAGCTGCACGTCCGACCAGACTTGCGTCGAGATTAACAGGTATTCTATCTGTCGTTGTCTTGCACAATACGCTGAGCTGCGGGCAGAACGTGCCTCGAATGTGCACAATACAAATGCGTGGACAATTCCTCCGGTTCCAGCAGCTCAAGTTCGGGCAAAGTGAGCAAGGGTGCGCTGGCCGGCGCCATCGTCGGTTCTCTCGTCTTTCTATGTGCTATTGTCGCTATCGGTTGGTGGTGGCGGCGTCGACTGCGGCTGCGGGAAGCCGCTCGTGCTGCGGAGGTCAAGGAGGTCCCCGCCTCAGCGGCCGATGTGCTCAGTCGCCCAGACCCTACGGAAAAGCCGCCATCGAGACCACCAACGGAGCTGAACACAGTCCGCGTCTATTCGTCGTCCCAGACGACGATTGACCTGGACCCTGCATCAACTCACAATGACTCCTCACATACCGAAGCCCGCCCTCTAGCATCCTCCCTCCATCCCTCCGTTATCAATCCCTTCGATGATACAAATTCGATCCAGACCGCAGGTACGGAGGGCACCAATGTCATCCCTATCGCCCTTGTTGTTCCCCCGGAGTCGCACATTTCGAATGGCTCTAGGTTGTCAAACGAGCAGGATTTCCCTGTTCGTCCCGTTCGTTCTGAAGATCTCAATCTCAATCTGGAGCATGTCAACGTGTCTCGTGACACACTTCCAACTGGACGCGGTGATTACTCGGTCAGATCAGGCGTCTCTGACTTCTCGTCCCGAAATTCCGTGGGGTCGTACGCAAGCTACTCGAGCGAGTTTTTGCGCGAGGCGCCTGTCATTGTCACCCCTACTCGTGGTACCGTCAGACAGGTCGTCGGCGTCGTTAAGGCAGAGGTCGTCAACGCTCCCGGCTCTGCCGACTCGCTTAAGGTGCCTCTCACCAAGCCCACGGCGTCGTCCCCGCTCGCGTCTACATCCTTCGGTCCGTCGGATATTTTGACGGAGGAAGATGAATCTCAAGAATGTGAAACATCGAATCCGTTCAGTGACGGTAACTCGTCAGTTAACGCGACCGCTGCCTCAAGCCCGCATTCCCCAACGTCAGCTACCTTTGGCCGATCGCCGATATCTGCTGTGTGGCCGAAGCGTGCCTCTGGAGTGCCTCGTGGAACAAGTGACAATGCCAGTCGACCATCAAGCGTCAGCACTCAGGCAGGTTCTATCATCGACATTGGCAGCGCAAAGCGGGTCAATGTGGGGCTGGCGTCGCCGTCGTACCGACGAACAATGGGCAAGCTGATTTCGTCGAGTGATGTCACTTCGCTCGAGGACCAACAGAAGTGGGCATATAGCGAGGCCAGCACAATCAGGGCCGCGCGTCGCTCGTCAGGAGCGTCGACGTCGACGCATGCAGATTCTATCCTCGAGTCGTATCCGTTCGTGACGCAGTCGCCGATCTCAAACCGCCCCGCGCGAACCCCGCCTGTGTCGCCCAACCAGGCAAGCTCGTTCAGCACTTTGAAGCGTATGACGGACTCGCGCAGTGGTGCAGTGTCATCGCCGGTGTCGGTAGGTGAAGAGGATGCTGAGGAAGTGGGTATTCCAACAGAGGTCAATGAGTTAGAGCACGAGGTGTCTACGTCGGACGCGCCGATGGTCCCACCTGACCGTCGCATGCTGGGCATGTCGACGGGCTCGAGTCTCTCGACGGCGTCGTCTGGCCTCGGTTCATTCCCTTTCCAGATCGAATCCGGTGAAGGCCCATATGCCGCCCCGGCCGGCCGTACGCGCGCGAGTCTCGACACACTCGCAATTACGGCCGACCTTAACTCGTACCCGCTACCGTTCGAACGTGACAGCAGCGTACTGCCACCGGTGCCCACTGCTAAGCGCTGAGGGTGTTGTGTTGTTTCTATTCGCGTGCACGCGTTTGTGTCTTGTCACAGGATATTCGCCTACGCAACGTGTCTCTCGCTGCCGCCCTTCATGCACGAATGCCTCGCTGGTCCGTAGATTCACGACTTCCTATGCCCAATGTCATTACCTTCTGTCCTCTATGGCTCACTTTTCCGTGTATTACATTCCTTTCCCGTGTACTGATCTTCGTACAATACCGCATAGATTTGACCATGGGCTCGAATCGTTTCTTTCCTTTGTTCATACTCGTCCTCCGCATTCCGCCTCACCAGTCATTCCAACTGTTCGCAAAATGCCCGCTCATGTGCGGATATCGTTGCTTCCGTCCAAATCTCGTATGCAGCTGGTATAGCCTGTCCCTTCCCATTTCCAATTCAATCCTGAAATTCCGAGCTTGGTATTTGTGTCAGTCGACTTCTTTTCCTTGTGTTTGATTCTTCTCTTGAATTTTACCTTCTCACATCCCCTACTCCGCCGCCCTTGTTTCTCCCCTTTCCGTCATATCATCATTACCTTCCTTGGTTTGCCTCGTTTCTTCTTCGCGTGCTCGAGTGTATGTTGTCTGCTTACATTTACTGGGTTCAATGATAGCGGACTCCGGGATTTGGTGTGCTATTTATCTTATCATAAATTTATTTCGCTGAGCGAGAAGTGAATTGTACAAGATCTGCGGCTGATGAACGCTGAGGCAAGCGTTTCGGTTCGCAATAATGTACAAGATAAGATGGTCACGAGAATGAATATGCTTGCGTATTTTCTGGCAGTCATTCGCACTCTTATAGTGATTGGATGTGCGTGTAAGATTTTTCTATGGGAGTACTGATGTCTACAGACAATACATATTCACAGGCCAATAAACGCTGCGTACATTTGACAAACACGAGAACGTGCTACACACTTTAGTTCTCATGTTTGCCAAATGTTGCAGCGACAAGCAATGGGAACGCCAACGTCGCGTCTGCATACACCTGAAACAGTCAGTCAGCCACGATCGAACGATAATTGAAAGATGGAGCACGCTTTGACGCGCACGAGTCGCGTCTGGAAGCCATGCCATTTATACCTTGACGCTCTCCGCGCCCGCGCGAATCTTTCCCCAGGACACAGCTTCATCTGGCCGCGCACCCGAATCCGATCCGTCAAACTCCTGGCCCGTGTTCTGTGGGAGGTCAGCATTTTTTTCATGTGCGGTTTCACCTCACAGGGCTGATCGAGACTTACGATATAAACGGAGTAGTCGACGCCGTTACGCTGTGAGAATATCAATCAGATAGTTAAACATCAAATACGGAGATGAAATGAATGTAAAGAGAGGAGAAAAAAAAAACGCACAATCAGCATGGCGTTAGCAATCTGGTGTTTACAGACGCCGCCGCCGAGAATAATCATCCCGGCCTTTCGCGAGGTACGCGCGCGCTCGTTGAGCGCACGGATATCGCGCACGATGTCGATGACGAGGCCTTGCCCGGGGTCCCCCAGACCTCTGAGCGGGCGGTGCGCGTCCGACTTGAAACTGTGGAAATACAGCATGTCCCCGATAGAACCGTCCGTGAGTGCCGGACAGAACACCGGAATGTCATTCTGAGTCTTTTGTCAGACATCATCCCCATCCAGCAGAAAATTACTGATGGATGTACGCACCTTCCAAGCCCAGTAGTACACGCTCTCCTCGTTATTGATTTCCTTCCCGATGCGCGCAATGAAGCGGCTGGGGGTCCATACGGCGCCTTCCTCGCGCTGTTCCCGGAGCATGGCGTCAAGGATGGGCATAAGCCAGTCCTCGAACTTGCAATAATTATCATTCGGTACGACGAGGTTGCCGATGCGGTTGAGCCCCCGAGAGCGCAAGTCTGCGCCGCTGAGTGTGAAACCATCTACATATCTGCTCTCTCTTGCCATAGGATTACCATGCTCATCGTGCGCGAACGTCGCCCCAAGGAATGTAGGCGCAAGACACTTGATGATGTCTTCTTCGATCCCACCAGCGGTGGTAACAAGAGCCGCGACGTGCTTGTGTTGTACAAGATATCGAATAACATCGCGCAAGCCAGAAGAGATGAGGTTTGATGTGTAGCCGAGGAAGATGTTACACTTCACGTTGGCGCGTGCGACAGGATCGACGAGTACGGGGTCCTCGTCCTCAAGGACTGGATCATCGGACAGCCTCCATGTCCGCTGAGAAACGTATGAGAACTCGATGCATACTCATGTTTCATAACAATGAATGAGGATGTGGTCGATCTGCGTACACCACACGCATTAGTGCGCACCATTTTATCGACAATCTCCATGGCGCGTCCCAGGTTTGCAGCCTGGAAGCCTATCCGCCCGAAGCTTTTGAGAAAATCTTGGAGGGAAAGTTGTGCATCAAAGTTGGGTCCCACTACGGGGATAGCAGACGAAGGAACAGGTTCTGATGGTTGGAGGACAGCGGCCGATGCGCCACTAGGAACTACAGTCATTGTATTATTGAGGAATTACTGCATTAAGGACGAAGAAATAAAATTTCTCAATAACTTGGATGATGTCGTCGAAAGCGGCACGATATGGTGACTCATCCACGATTTTCTTCCCGAAGTGGAACAAAAAGCAAGAAAGGCAAAACAACGCGATGAGTCATTATGATGCACATCGATTTTCTTAAATTCAGTCTGTGAGCTGTTCCCCGCATCGACCGCGCTGCACTCGATTTCGGCTGTCACGATGAGCAAGCTCAACGCCGGCGCCTTCGAATTTGTGCCAGGGCGGCCCTTCGCCCTCCCACAGCAGGCTCAGCCTGCTTCCCCTCCTCCTCCACCCATCGAACGACCTGAACCCACTGAGGCACCTAAGCCTCCACCCACCATTTCGCTCAACATCGGGGGATCAAAGCCAGCACCTTCCCCAGCAGTTGCCTCAGCTCCCCCGCCGGCGGTGGCGAGCACGAGGACGGCAGGATCGCAACCTGGCTCTGGGAGATCCACTCCCAAGCCCAAGAACGACTCTCCTGCACCGGCAGCAGCATCATCAAAAACATTCTCCACCGAACGTGCTAAAACAGATACTCATGTAATTGCTCAGGAAGTTAAGGCTCTCGCCGATAGTGAAGTGCTGAAGGATCTGTACGGCGAAGGTACGTGGAACGGCGGTGATGCGGCTGTCTAGACGTGCCATTGTGTGTGCTGACTTGTGACTGCGCTCTAGTGAAAGAGCATCTCAACATCGTGGTCATCGGCCACGTTGATGCGGGAAAGAGCACCTTGGGTGGACAACTGTTGTATTTGACGGGTACGATCGACAAGCGGACGATGGAGAAGTATGAGAGGGAAGCAAGGGAGGCCGGCCGAGAGACGTGGTATCTCTCGTGGGCCCTCGACTCTACGCCGCAGGAGCGCGACAAGGGCAAAACCGTCGAGGTCGGCCGCGCGTACTTCGAGACCGATCAGCGTCGCTACACGATCCTCGACGCGCCCGGACACAAAACATATGTACCAAGTATGATTTCCGGCGCGGCGCAGGCGGACATTGCGATCCTTGTCATTTCCGCGCGCAAGGGTGAGTTTGAGACGGGATTCGAGCGTGGCGGTCAAACCCGTGAGCACATCATGCTTGTGAAAACCGCTGGTGTGTCCAAGCTCGTCATCGTCGTCAACAAGATGGATGATATTACTGTCAATTGGGACCAGGTAAAATTTCTGTGCATGTTATTGTCTTGGAAAGAGCTCATCAACGACAATGTCTAGGCGCGTTTCAACGACATCAAAGAGAAGATTGGCCCCTTCGCTCGTGCCGCGGGTTACAGTCTCAAGACGGATGTTACATTTATCCCGTTGTCTGCATATACAGGCGTCAACCTAAAGGATCGTGTTAAGAAAGACAGTCCTGCAGGTTGGTGGGGGTGCGTATCATATAATGCCTGCCGTTCTAATGCATTGCACTGATTTCTGTTCTGTAGAGGCCCATCATTTTTAGAACTTCTAGATAACTTGCCCATGGTCGATCGGAAGGTCAACGCGCCTCTCATGATGCCTATCTCAGAAAAGTACAAAGATTTGGGCACCATCGTTGTCGGAAAAATAGAATCAGGGCATCTACGGAAGGGTGATTCGCTCACCCTCATGCCAAACAAAGAAACAGTTGAAGTATGGCTTTTCATCAGTGTGGCTTGTTCTCAACCGTCTAACCTGCCGCATATCGGTAGGTATCCGCCATCTACAACGAGATGGAGAACGAAGTGCAGACGGCGCTGTGCGGTGACAACGTCCGCATTCGTTTGCGTGGTGTCGACGACGAGGATATCACCCCAGGCTTCGTACTGACAAGCCTTGATCGGCCTATTCATGCAGTAAGGCAGTTCCAGGCGCAGCTTGCCATCCTGGAGCACAAGAATATCATATGTGCTGGTTACTCCGCTGTCATGCACATCCACACACTCGCGGAGGAGGTTACCCTACCTGTGCGTTTCTATCTCGGGATAGTGAATGGCTTGTCACAACGCGGCTAACCACATGAAACGTTTTGCGTGCGCGAACAGGCTCTTCTGCACTACTTCGACAAGGCGACTGGTAGAAAGTCAAAGAAGCCTCCCCAATACGCGAAAAGAGGCAAGCATCATTGTTGTTGATATGGTGTGTAATATCAATTGACAAAGTCGATGATCTGTCAGGGCAAAAAATTGTTGCGCTCATCGAGACGACTGCCCCTGTGTGCGTAGAGCGATTTGTTGATTACCCACAACTCGGTCGCTTCACTCTGCGTGACGAAGGTTGGTCTTGCACCTTTTTTACACCTTCGGTTATCTCTGTGTATTTGTACTGAATATGCGCGGCAGGCCGTACGATTGCCATTGGTAAGATAACGAAGCTGATAGAGCAGAATGACGTGACTGAGGGGATTGCTAACATGTCTGTCAACTCTACGCCTGCTGCAAGCGCGTAAGCTGCAATGCTTGTGCTTATGATATCTGTACATTGTACGATGCATTTTTCCCGAAGTGAAAAGCTAATGTTATAACCATTCCGAGTACGAAGTGGGCGCTGTGACTCCTTTCGGCGTAGTCCCGAATAGGAAACGTTCTAGGAACGCGGAACGCGGTCACTCGCTTTCTTTGTGGCTCCTTCTGCCTTTGTCGTTCGTGTCCCCCAGCTCCTAATTACCCTCAATTGCTTTCAGCGCCTTCTATCTTTCAAAATATGTAGAAAGAATCAATATTGAGGGACCCTTGCCGACGCACACGCTGGCACCACACCACGCTGTCCATTTTGCTTATCAATCGGGTCCCTGACATATCAAATAGACTCGACTTATCTGGTCTTTGTCAGACTATATAACATATGTACCCTGCAATCTACAGTAAACTAGAGCCGCCGTCCCGACGCAGACAGTACTCATTTTTCAGGAATTGCCCAGGCCGGACGAACGAGCAGCATCTATACCATGTTGGAGTCGGAGGAGACGCTTCCAGAGGCAGTAGACCTCTCCCGCCATCTTTCCGCGCTGGCGCGTGCGAGAACGCCGTCACCACTGAAGAACCTTCAGAGATACATGAACAAGCCCGGACTGATCTCTATGGCTGGTGGTATGTTTTGTTCATGGCTGTATCGAATCGATGAAAGGATTTATCCCGCACAGGCACCCCGAATCCCATGTATTTCCCCTTCCACACGTTATCTGCTGAGGTTCTAGAGAAGGATGCCTATCCCCTCGAGCTACCTGCTCAGTCTTCGTCGTTCTCCTGGTTCTGGCGCCTCTTCGGTTCAAAGAGCGCGGAGCGCACCACTTCGTTTACGATCCCCAAGTACCCATTGAAGCCTGACGACATCAATTTGGCTGTGTCTCTCCAATACAGTGCGTGAACTGTGTTTTGCAAATCGTGTTTTTTTTTTCAAAATGCTTCCCTCCCTCCTCGCAAAGGTCTCGCCACCGGGATGCCCCAGCTGAGCAAGGTCATTCGAGAGTTTACTGAGAAGGTCTATCGACCGGCGTATAGCAACTTCCAGACGCTCGTGCACACTGGTAACACTGATGGTTGGGGCAAATGCGTCTTCACGCTCTGCAACCCAGGTGATGGCGTCCTCTGCTCAGAGTGGACCTATCCGAGGTGCGTGCTGCTTGCTGCGACGCGCGTCGCGGATCGGAATGTATCACGTGCCAGACTAATGTGTACGATAGCGCCATGGCGGGTTTGCGTCCGTACGGTGTGACACCCGTGCCCGTCGGCATGGACAGCCAGGGCATGTCCAGTATCGACCTACGCCGTGTCTTATTCGAGTGGGATCCCGCCGCGAATGGTGGCATGGCTCGGTACGTTTATTTTTCTGCATGCAATTCTGTATCCGAAACGATGTCTCAATCCCACCAGTCCGCACATCATATACACGGTACCTGTCGGTCAGAATCCGACGGGCGCGACTATGGGTGCAATTCGCAAGAAAGAGATCTATGCCATTTGTGTCGAATACGATGTTGTCATCGTTGAGGACGACCCGTACTACTTCCTCCAGCAGGCTGCCTATGTGCCTAAGTCTGAACGCGTCAAAGAAGCGCAGGTGTCTGGCGACGAGACAGATTTCGTGGCCTCTCTTGCTCCCTCCTTCCTCAGGTAAGTTTCTGTGAATCGTAATAAGCCTGTCATGCTAATCATGAATCGTGCCAACAGGTTTGACTACCAAGGTCGCGTCATTCGTCTGGATACGTTCTCCAAGGTATGTGACAGCGACTGTCCATGCCGATGTCCAGACAACTAGCCATACATCGTTAGACCGTTGCGCCGGGTTCACGACTTGGTTGGTTCACGTGTAACCCGATGTACGTCTTTCATTCTGCGTGCGCACCGTTGCTAGCGCTCATGGTTCTGTAGGTTCGCCGAGCGGCTCGAGCGCCAAAGCGAGGTTTCTTCGCAAATGCCGTGCGGGTTCGGACAGGCGATGGTAGCTTCGCTGCTACTGAAGTGGCAGTACCCAGGATACGTCCGCTGGCTTCGTGCGCTGCACCTTCAGTACCAACAGCGGCGTGACTTCATGATCGACTGCCTGTGGGATGCCTTTGACCTGCACGCGTCCGTCGCAACCGAAGGCGTGCAAAGTGGCACGGTAGTGTACTCGGCGCGCCTCAAGACGCTGAAGGGCAGCTTGAACGAGAAGGGTGGCGTTTCGACTCGGGGAACAGTGTTCTCGTTCGTTCCGCCGACATCGGGGATGTTCCTCTGGTTCAAGCTGCATCTCGACGCGCACCCGGCCGTCGCGACTGTCGGCTACAAGCAGCTGGAGCTCAAGCTTTGGATGGCGCTTCTCGATGCGGATGTGATGTTCTCCCCCGGTCAGATGTTCTCTGCGGACGAGGTCGTCGACGAGACGCCAGGCGCTGGTCACTTCCGCGTCAGCTTTAGCATGACGGACGAGAAGGAGACTAAGAAGGCGGTCGAGATCTTTGCGGCGATTATGAGGGAATTTTTTACAGAGTTCTAGATTCCGTTAGTGTTGTAGTAAGTACTTTCCTTCCCTTTCTATGCTGGATAAACCGAAGTGCGTTGTATATTGTTACCTTTGTATTGCAACATATGATAAAGCCAAGATTTGTGATTTGTTTTTCGCTTTCCTCACGTACAAAGTTCACGGGGATACATAAGACCGCAGACAGAGGCCGACATTGACTCTTTTGAGGTTTTCAGTTTTCACGATTTCTGCGTGGTGATACCCATCCGGTAGCGTTTGAGCTGACTGTGGCATGTACTTAGCGCACCAATAATCACGTAAAAGGTGTTTACGCGGCGTCCGACACCGCCTTCGCGGCCATGGAAAGCACAAATGGGTTGTAGATTGCAGCGTTCCACATCGCTGGTCCAGGGCTTCCGAGCTGGATGCCAGGAGCAGCTCTCGTGGTTGAAGATACCTCGATGAGCCCTTTGCCCAGACTTTTATCGATTCATACTCATCATCATCATCAGCCTGGAGGCCTGCACGCATCCGCCACACGCATACATTTAACTTTCAGTTCATCGTGCGACACAACGTTGACTAGCTCTACCCAGCACCCCCAGACTGCTGCACAACACGTGCCCCAAATAAATCTGCATTCTACATCCCTCGCACACATCGTTCTGTACAATCAGTAACACGACACAACGCCCCGGAGAAGGTGCGATGGGATGTGTCCGACGATGTAGGGACATGCTGACGATGATGTCTAGCAGAAGAAGGGTGATGGCCGCAGACAAGGTGGCTGCTGCCGCAGATCGACACAGATGTTTGTTCCTGGCTGAACTCGCCGGCGAGGCAGAGCGATACCACGGTGCGTGCGCTGATTACATTGACGAGGAGAGGACCGACCTGACGCCGCTCTTGGCATGTTGAACAGACGTCGTTGCGCAGATCAAGACAATCATCAAGACCATCGACAGCCGCCTGTCCGTCGCAGAGCGCAACCTGCTCTCCGTCGCGTATAAGAACATCACGAATGGCCTGCGCAATAGCTGGCGTGTAGTCGAGGGTGTCGAGAGTTCCCATACGCTCCGCATTGAAAAGGTGAAGGCACGTCTCGCGGCGGCCGAGAACGGGAACGGGAATGGGCGCGCCGATGGCAAGCTGCCTTCACCCATCGACAACGTGGAGCTCGTTGAGCGGCAGGCTACACTGATCGCTCGACAACGCGAACGGATACAAAACGAGCTGGCTGACGTCTGCCGCGACATCGTTGCTTTGCTGGACGACAGTCTCATACCTGTCGCCGAGGCAGGCGAGGAATCCGTATTTTACTCGAAAATGTGAGTGCGTTCTTTAAAGACCATTATCTTGTATGTGGGCACACATTTGCAAGACAATCAGTCTGAGACGGACGTCCGCTACCAGGAAGGGCGACTATTATCGCTACCTAGCCGAGTTCGCACACAAACGCGACCGCGACAAGTATGCGGAACTGTCACTTTCAGCGTACAAAACGGCTTACCAACGGGCAACATCTACACTGGATCCCGTTCACCCCACACGACTGGGACTTGCACTCAATTTCTCTGTGTTCTTCCATGGTGCGTAGCTAGCTCTTCTTGGACCCGACAACGAAAGCGCTAAACGAATATCTCCTTCAACGCGTTTGCGGTGGCCAAAATGTTGATCGCTGTCCTCTGTGCTGATGCGATGTGATTGTGCCCTACTGCCGATCCTTGCGGTGCTAACATTACCGGTTCTCTCTCGCGACGCCTTGTAGATGTGCGAAAAAGTCCAGAACGGGCCTGCCATCTCGCCAAAAGCGCCTTTGACGACGCGATTGCCGCTGCGGAGGCTGAGCCAGATGCGGAGGGCCTGAAG
This sequence comes from Fistulina hepatica ATCC 64428, assembly GCA_000934395.1. Lineage (NCBI taxonomy): Eukaryota > Fungi > Basidiomycota > Agaricomycetes > Agaricales > Fistulinaceae > Fistulina > Fistulina hepatica. The sequence continues at coordinate 103,887 of KN882151.1, forward strand.
GACTCGCTCATGATCCTGCAACTTCTGAAGGAGGATCTTATCCTATGGGCGAAGGAGATGGATGATGTTCCCGCAGAAGCATGATGCTTTCGCCATTGCAAGAGCTCGGCGTGTGCACGCCCTGCAGAAGCGTGAGGTGTACTTCCTTAAAGATACACGTATGGCATGTGCACGAGAAGCATGCATGGCACACATGCTGTATGTAACACAAGCCACGGAAAACGTACGCAAACGAACAATTCTTTGCTTTCCATTGTAGACGAGATGTCGTTACATATTGTTCTTCTCTCAACCAGGACATCATCACAAGTATCAAATATGCTTTCCCTGCATTTCGTGTCTGCTCATCAATTCTCTCCATCGTTTGCATGTTGTTATTCCAGTATCATGTTCAAGCTATCCGGAATTTTGCAATGTTCATCATATATGCCATTTGTTCCATTTGCTCACATCGAAATGTTTTCACTGTAGAAAACACGTGATATCGAAAATCGAAATGAAAAAACCAAAAATAGTGACCTGGCGCGCGAAGCACCGACATGGACCAGGAACACGTGGGCGCGTTGAAGAAAAGCACGTGATCATGCAGATACCCCTCAGGCACCGATCAGACCTGTACAGTCAGAATATAATATACATACTTGTTAGTTCCTCCAGCATGAGTTTCGAAGGACAATACAGTGAGTATACAAGACATCATTACCAATTTACTTATGTAGAGATGTGAGACTTGCGCACAGCGGATTAGATTATATAATCCAGATCATCCCCCTTGAAATTTTGCTATACACTTCAAACCAAATAAAGTCAACATGACCTGGCTAACAAGCTAAGAAAAATGAAGACTGACCAGGCAGCATTTATTGTGCAACGGTGGACACGGTCGGGATGGCAGTGGTGGCTGTAGCAGCGGTTGTTGCAGCGGTGGTTGTTGCAGCGGTGGTTGTTGCAGCGGTGGTTGTTGCAGCGGTGGTGGTTGTGGCGGTGGGAGACACAATGCGACCGATTAGACGGCACATTGCCTCTCAGGTCCCACGGGTGACAGAAGCAAGGGCATCTTTTCCTTTAACAAGGACATGCCGAGTTGCATACCAGAAGTATTGCAGCGTCATCAGGGCACCAAATATCCCGGCACATGCCAGAACGGCGCGAGGAGATCGATTGTACGCCACGATGCAAAGGAAAACCAACACCGAAGATGTAGAAACCAAAAGCCATAAGCCAGGAACTCGACACGACACGGAGAAGAACAGATACGTCCTGAAGACGTCGACTGCACGATCCTGCGCCAGAATCAAGTTGGGTGGACCGGGCTAGAAGTAGAATGCTTACTTTGATATTCCGCGCATCGTAACGACTTATATACCACGCGCCGCACAACGTGCCAATGACAGACGTGGTAGAGCTCACAGACAGGGCCGTTTCCGTAATGGAGTCAAATATCACACCGAAGATGGTGCCGTCACCGATGGAGAATATGCCCACATCGACACTAATGACAAATGAGTATAGAACCTGCTAAACATAAATGAGAATGTACGCTGTGATTGCCAGGAGAGAGGCCACGCTCAATGACCACTCATACTTTAGCTGCTCAAAAATTGTGGAATAATCGCTTTCGACCGATGCAGTCATGAGCTGGTCATACACCGTAAATAAGGCAAGCAGACGCTCCACAAAGGTCGGTGCGCGCGCACGTTCAGGTTCAGGTAACAGACAATACCCAGAAAACTCAAGTTCTTCTAAGAGTCTCGTCCCCTCTAGCGAGCCAAACCCTGGGGACGAGCCAACCCTTGGGGACAAGCCAAACCTTGGTTCCGGGAACGAGCCTCGCCCTGGGAACGAGCCAAAGCGGCGCACCCGCTGAGTGGGCCATACTGGTTGGGAGGTATCCTGAAAAGGACTGCTAAGAAAGTAACTCGAACGAGATTTACCAATCAGTACATCGTCGTCGTTGTCCCCACCGTCTGTGTTATTGTTGTATCCACGGTTTCGACGACGCCTCAAGTGCGATTGTGTTGCATTGGTGGAAACGTCGTCGTTTGCGGTGTCAATAAGCCTCTCATCATGCAACGAGGCATCCTGGGTTTCAGATGCTCCTCTCTGGGCCGCGTGTTCGAAAGCACTGCCGTTTGCGGTATTCTTATCCAATAGGATTTCCAACAGACATTCGTCATCCGATGTAGTTACAAACTCTAGTCAGGGAGAAAAATCAGTGACAAATGCTACCTCTTAGTATGTGGGATTACCGTTATGTGCGACGGTGGACGAAACCGTCTCTGAGACATTTACAGCAACATGCGTCAACCGGCCCAGCTCTTCCGACGGAGATATAGGCTGGAACACTGGAAGAGGAGAAACAGCTGTGGTCTCGATGGATGGAGCGTAGAGTGGGGCGTGAGCCTCCTCCATCAAGGCTGTTTGCGCTGGATTGGCAGTGGGAGAAATTGCGGGGCCGACCGGAGGAACGAACGGCCTGATCGCGAACGCTGAAAAGTGTGCTGTCGCAGGGATGTGAGCTAGTCGCTCAAAAAGCTCATGCGATGTGTCCGCCGTTTTCGCATCCGGAGGTTGGGCGACGGAACTCGGGTCAGAGGATACAGTTTCACGTCACCCTGTAGCTTGTGAGCCAGATCTAGAACCAGGTGACCGTACCTGTGTAGACTAACCTGAGTGTAGAGGTCCTGTCCAGGACGAAATGGCACGAATATCGCTCATATTTCAGTCGCTTGGATGGGAAAGAATGTGTCGAGGTCGAACGCGTTTAATATGCACAGCGGCTGACAAGGATGTCGCTACTTCACGCGTCCAACCAGAGTTATATATGACCACGAATTGTCGGAAACAGTGCGGGCGATTGTTGCCATGAGGAAATGCTGTAGAGATCTCCGACTGGTGAAGTGAAGTTAGCAAGGGCATAGCTCTGGAGGCTATTATCGATTGCTTGCCTATCATGACTCAGTCAATTTAGTCTGACTTCTGGAGACTAGAGGCTATATGCTTCTCGTGTATTGTACACAGCTTCGTCTTCTCACGTCCCGAAATCAGCTTAATTACCCTGGTTTTATGCCGATAGCGCTGTAGGCAAAGTTCGGCAGATGGTTTTCACAGCAATTTCAGCCAATTTAGTCTGACTTCTGGAGACTAGAGGCTATATGCTTCTCGTGTATTGTACACAGCTTCGTCTTCTCAAGTCCTGAAATCAGCTTGATTACCCTGGTTTTATGCCGATAGCGCCGCAGGGTAAAGTTCGGCAGATGATGTTCACAGTAATTTCAGCTACATTTGATGTCCAAAGAGACTTGAGATAGCACACACGCACCCCATTCAACCGATGCAATTGATGCATCCAGCCTCAAATTCGTTCAGCGGGTCTATGGTCTATGTATCTGCAGGTAATTGGGTATGAGAGCTTTTCTAACTCAGCACATGTAGAAGAAGGTGCTTACACACCAACTCTGACAATTTTGTACAGACTCGAGGTATTCGCTATGATTTGAGTATTGTTGTAATTCGCCAACTGATGCAAACATCGCGATATATACAGGAATGAGGTTGAGGGTGGCCCGCACAAGTTGACGACGTCGATGTGTTGTCAGCATTTCCCGTTCGAACAAGATCTAGCTAGATATTATTCAACTCGGGGTGCTGGCAGAAAACCAATGACAATAGCTACTCTCAGCGCTCAGTGCAACAAAAGGCTGCCAGCAGCTGGACGATGTGAGAATGTCTGAACGGCCTATTCCCGTGGAGTTATAAAAAGATTTGAACGTAAAACACGCATATTGAGGCGGTTCGGATTCACCTAGGGTTCCCACCCTTACAGCCTAATTAGACGGACTCATCCCATGACTGATGTCCATCTAGTAAGGCTTGATTCGGATCGCCCACTCTGAACCCCAATACCGCCCTCCAATATCATGCTCTGGGCCGACCGCATTGGGGAGGGCTGCGTCATGCATGGCCCAGACCATCATCACCCACACACACGTCACCGGCCGCGGCCTCCGACGCCATGGCCTGTCAGACTTTGACACCTGCCGACACCGCCATTTCTCCGACGTCGTCGTCCACGACGTTCGCAGCGTCGGGTGCCCGCTCGACGTCACAAAGGCTCTGAGTCATCAAAAAAGTCACAAAAAATCACTGAAAATTCGAAAATTTAAATTCTGGCAGGAGTGAGTCATAAACTCACTCTGATCTCATCGGTCTGACCCTGAGACATGACGTAGCACGTCAAGTCCCCCGGCTGTCAGCCGCCATCAGCCGCCATGACACCCGCCAATGCCGCCATTGCTCCGACGTCATCGTGCACGACGTCAACAGCGTCGGGCGATTGCGAAGGCTCTAAGTACCCGAAAAATACATTAAAAAATTGCAAAAAATCACATAAATTCACAGAGACAATTGTATAGTAGAGACAGCAGTATATATATATATATTTTTTGAACTGTGAAGAATCAAACCCCCGACATTGGGACTCGGAACACAGAGAAACTGGAACTGTTGCCGTCAGGTGCCGTCGACGCCATGTTAACCCCCCCTGAGCTTGCAGCATTTGCCTTGGTCTTGCGTCTTGATGCCTTTGAAATTCCACTGGCAGCCTTGCGCCGCTTGTTCGATGTAGCTGTTGTAGGTGGTCCAACCATGGGAGACGAGGTCGAAGTCGAGGGGCGGGCACCGTCGTCATCGTTACCATCATCACTGCTGCTCGATGAATCGTCGTCGTCCTGATCGTCAGTGGGAACACGCGGGCCCTTGGTCATGCCCTTGTTGGAGCGCTCCTTCCTCAACTTCTCAGTGACCTCACCACTTGCGATCCTTGTGCGCCACTCCTGATACCTCTGCACCTTTTCCTCAGCGGATATCTTGCGAAATTTGCAGGTGCCCTCGATCAATGCATTGCGAAGCTTTTCGAGCTTGCCGAGCGAGCTACCTAGTGCGGACGGGCGTGTCAACGGCTCTTCCAAAGGCCATCCCTCAAGGACGACACCGAGATCTTGTACGATCTTGCGTTCATACTGTACATACTCCATATTTGTGGTCTCGACACCTGTAGCTTCAATGAGGGCCCAGTTCATGCGTAGAACAATATCTCTCTTGAGGAACTTGCACTTGTCAGCGGCCGAACGCCCATTGAGTGCTGAAGCATGCATTAGAAAAAAATCAAAGAAAATGAACCGAAGGAAAATACCCATGACGTCGCAACCTGCCATGGCAAAGGCCTGCAGCAACTGCCCGACGTGACGTGTTTGCCATTTTCGCGTTGCAATTGGCAAGTAGTCCTCGAGATGGGGGCTTGTAAAGTACCAGTACGGCTCTATTGGACACGTAACGTCGCTACTGACAATGACAAAAAAGCCTTCGATGCCGACGCGCCGCTTGAGACCACTAAACTAAAATGCCTTCAGTGCGGGGTGGAAATAACCCATCAACCAATGGAACTTACCATGTCCATGATTATGTGACAATGCGCGAAAAGGTCGCTCGTTTTGAGAGGGCCGGTATTTTTGCGCATGGAAGACTGAACTTCCTGCTCCTCCTTGTGCCTGCGGACGAGGTCTTCTTTTTCGGCAGCTGTGAGTTGCTCGTACTCCTCAGCATAACGCTCTGCAAGCTCTACAATACCATGAGTCGTTTGCTCCCCTCCATCCGTCAAAGTCTGGTTCTTGAAGTGAATAAAGGCGTTGTACGCGTTGCCATCGCGCTTCGTCAGAACATGTTGGCCGCCGTAATATATTTGATCCTGGACCCATCGAGGCTTCACGTCAAATTCTTCAGCGATCTCCTTCGTGCGTGTCGTAATGTCGGCCAAGAGGTCGTTGATGGCTGCGTTCAGCCTTTGGCGTCGTTCTGCACCAGCAGCCAAATGTTCCTTCTTGGCGGCATATGAGAGGACTGGCCGTTTCGCGGTGTTGGCTGGGCGCACTCGTGGGGCGCTGAGCACTGGAATTGATCGAACAGTAGTGGGAGCGGTGGGGCGATTTTCGGGCATGGCAGCAAGGGCTGGGACTTGAAAAAAGCACGGGCATACTGGCCTAAGATCCAGCAACTGTTATTTGGCTCAACTCCTCAAATAAATTGGACTTACTTTTCGTTCAGTGTCAGTGTAGACGTAATTCCATGTTGCAAGGAGCTGAAAACATAGTTGAAAGAAACATGACATGGATTATACGCGCGCGACATACGAAACAAGCAGCTACAACATAGTATTTACTGAAAAAAAACATTAGCCGTGGCTGAATTTTATGGAGGGTGGGGTGTTTGAGCGTACAGTTCACTCGCGGCTCTCCAGCTCAGATTCCAAGTCGGCGCACCTGAACTCAGCCTCCTCCCACTTTTCCTCCGCAGACCGACGGGCCGCAGTCGCCTCCTTGAGCTCTCGTAAAGCATGTTGAAGTCGTGCGTGAAGACAGTCGTAGCTGGCAAGCGAGACGCATCCTGGAGGTGCGTTGTCCTTCGGATCGGCCATACGCACGTCCTCATCGTCGCCGTCCATATAGATACCAGTGTCCTCACTGGAGTCTCCAATTTGGATGACGCCAGCATCGCCGGTGAGGTCATTGAACCTGGTCATCATTCGTCGCAGGTTGGCGCGGAGTTTCTTGACCTGTTGCCGTAGTTGGTCTCGTTCAACAACCAAGGGGTCGACAAGGGGCCGCGAAGAAAACAGCGGCACAATTCGGCCAATACGCCTCAGGGCGGCAATCTCGTTCAGTAGATGCTGCTTCTCTTCATGAAGCCGCTTGTTTTCCACAATGAGATCTGCCGAGTACGTTGGTATGGGGGGGTTCCAATCGACCTTGCTAAAGCGAGGTGGACCATTGCTGTATGACAAAGGAGGCCACGTCGCCATGTCTGGTAGGTGCGTCCATCGCCAACAACTCGAATCCTCGATTGGTAGAATAAAACGGTTCGACATACCCACCGGCGATGGAACCATGTGGCATGGCCGCCCTGCACGAATCGTTCGACTGTAGTCCTCCCCACGGCCGGTGTTATAGTTAGTATAGGCCATGAGAAGCTGGCTGGAAACAGCACCAGATAGGCACTGGGAGAAGCCCTGAACCGCCGCACGAAGCATTATATGGGAGTCGTGAACTGTATAATCAATGAATCGAGCCGTCATGTAAACACGCGGGTCCGGTGCGCGTTCGTCCCCCCTCGCTGAATCGCGGCTGGCATGCAGAAACACCGCCATCGATGCGCCGTTTGTAAGGCGATCATACAGGCAATGCTGTTCATGTCCAGGTTGGGTATCAGGTGAGTAGAAGTGATAATAAGTGTAGTACACGTACCAAATCTTCAGCCAATTCTACGACTGCTTGGATGTACTGATCGCGCATGCGTCTCGCGGCTTCACCGGTAGGGCCACCCGGGAATTCGAGGAGGCTGAGAGCCTCACGGTGAAAGCTGTCTGCTGGACAAAAGTGGTTGGAATCATCAGCTGAGAGTCCATGGGCGAGGAACGCGATCCCGCAAGCATTGAAGCGGTCCTCGTAGTCAGACAAGGTGCGGTCATCTGGTGGGCCTTGACGTAGGACTGTTCGAAATCGCGAAAGGCTCTGGGGAGTAAAGACGTGGGAGAGCCTCCAGGTCGGCGGCCTGGCTGGAGGTGGTGGAAGCCAAAGTCCCTTCGCCGCAGATTCTTCGGGCATGATGGATGGCGCAGTCGTTTGAAAATCAATTGTCTAAGTCAACATTTCAACATATCACGATCACGTGACTCAACCAACGAACTTCGGTTCGCCCGCTATCCGACTCTCATTGCATTTCGTCTGGACCCCCCAGTGCGTACTCTCTATTGGCGGCGCCGTTGCTGAAGCTGCCAAATGAGCGTTGTGCATTTGAGCCCGGATGCCGCTGCTTGCTAGGTAGCTGATGCTTGGACGCCTGCCCGCATCGCTCAGCGCTCAGCACTTACACATTCTATGCTACACAGCAAAGCTGCCCTCAATCTCTAGCGCGTCCATGGAGCCTCGACGGGTGTGTTCCCTCCATTTCAAAACTAGCACCCCTCATACCTTCTTCTCAGACTCGCTCAGGGCTTGCCTACGCCCTCTTACCCCTCGACCTTGACATCGACTTTGATGCGATATACCGAACCGTCATTAGCGCACCGAGCACGGCCATCGACTTCTCAGATTCTCCGCTCACTTCACCACCCAGCTCTCCTCTCAGCAGCCCGCCGTCCACCCCACGTACATCGGCTGTGCATTTGGAGGACGCTATTGAGCTAGACTGGGTGCTCGAGCCCTCACCGTCGCTCGAATGGCCCCACACATCATCGCTGCCACCACTGCTTGAGCCAGCGCCGGCCATACAATCTAGTCTACAAACTGGCGAAGCATCAGGATCCCACAAAAAGGGCCTCTCCAAGAAAGAAAGGATGCGGCTTCATCGAAAGGAAAACCGTCAATGCAAACGCAAACGAGCGAAGGATGACAAGGCAAACGCTGCAGAAGGGCAACCGCGTCCAGGTGTGCGGGCGAAGTATGTGCATGGCTCTGCCGCTGCAGCAGTCGAGGCTTCACTCAAGACTGCCGACATTCGCGTTGCTTCAACGGGCTACATCGGGCTTCGGCCGCCGCAACCACCTCCAGAGGAGTTCTCCCTTGAGGAGCTGACATCACCCGAGTCTACCTATGGCTTTCGATTGCACGAATGGGACGGCTGGACCCCAACGCCCATTGCCGACTCTGACGGCTGCGTAACTGTACTCCTCGCAGGGCATCCCGACGATCCGAACTGGGAATCCGTCCACACAAGCGCCGCTGAAGAGCTCGAGAAGGCGCGCGGTCAGATTCAATGGCCCAATGGTGGCAAGAAAAAGTGCAAATGCGGCAACTTCCATGCGCTACAATCTGGGATTGCCTTTGGTGGCGGACAGCTGGTGAGCATGCCCCCCGGACTTCCGAGTTCATTCTCAAAGACGTTGTCTAGAAACCTATGAACGCTTCACATGATGGCGATACGGGAGCAGTTCTTCGCGCCCTCAATGAGCACTGGGCCATAATGCGCATCGCAGTATTCGCGTCGGCGGTGTTTCTTGCCTGGGCTCCTCGGCTCTATCTTTTTTACAAAAATTGCATTGAAAGCCTCCTATCCCACGACATTGCTCTCATCCGTAACTTTGCCGGCAGCGTCTTTGCTGCCATCACTTACAACTTTGGCCCCCGCACTGTGACGTACCCTCATCGCGACTTTCAGAACCTACCCTTTGGTTGGTGTACAATCACGGCGCTTGGACGATTCGACCATCGACGGGGCGGCCACCTGGTGCTCTGGGACCTCAAGCTCGTCATACCGTTTCCTCCAGGATCCACAGTCCTCATTCCATCGGCGATCATCAAGCACTCAAACGTTCGCATTGCAGACGGTGAGGTTCGATATTCGATAACCCAATACTCTGCTGGCGGTTTGTTTCGTTGGGTCGAACATGGGCATCAACAGAAGTCCGACTTCCGGGATTCATTGGATGAGAAAGGGCGGACGGACGAGCGTGCGAGGCAGCAAGCCCGTTGGACCAATGGTTTGGGGCTTTTCTCGACTTTAAAGGAACTGTCTACACTTTAATTTTCTTTTCGATGGTAAATACAGTGTGGGGATAGTATGTAGTTTGTGAATTATAAATATTTTTGGCACTATAGAAGTCGGAGTGTAAGGAGGAACCTCGAATATTGGTCTGGTGACATTTGAGCAGACTTGATTCATGGTTCATATTGCCATAAGGATCTGCTACGCGAGTGTTTTCATAACAGTCCCACCAATCCTCCATATTTTTCCACCAAATTTGTTGTAAACCAGCTCAGACTGTCATGACCCCGAGCAAACGCAACCTTTTACGGCTGGTGTATTGTCACCGGGCATACAATATGCTCGCGTCAACAGGCCTTCTTTATTTACAAAGAATTGTACTTACCAGAACTCGAACTCATGACCGCGATTATATATAGGATTTATAAAGAACAAGTCACGTGATCATTATTATATACAAGGATTGCTACGTACAGAGGGTTGATCGTAGGACATAGCACTTAAGAACAATCGGTTTCACTCATATTACTTGGTCTGTGCCCACTCTTGACAGTATTTAAAGTAGTGTACATACGCATGTATTCTGCACTTTACCTCTTGTATTCTATACTTGAGATCTAGCCACAGAATCAGAACCAGTCTTCCTTCTTATCAGCTTTCGAGCGACTCGTGTCTCCCTTGTCTCGTCAAGGCTCAACTTCAAACTCTATCGGTGTCACGCCATCGACACGCTTCACTCATCGCCTTGAGGTTGCGTTCTAGTCTTCACGACAGTATCATGTTACTGGTCGTCACATTAGGTAAAGTCTCTTACACGACTCGCTCACTACCCAATCCATTCGCATCCACGATTAATTTCCATTGTTCGCTCATCGTAGACCTTCGTGCTCAAAACGCGAAGTGTTTAAATAGTCTGAACGGTTAGCTTTGATTCCTTAAGTGGAACAAAGTTTAGGTGTACCAATCGTGAGGGCGGTAGTCAATCCACCCACGAGCACCTGTTATAACTGCGGACTTGACTGTTGTATTTACCTGCCCAGAGAAATTTACCTGGAGGAATTAGTGTACTCACTCCGTAAGGCCCTTTTACTCACACATTGTGTTCGCGAATCATTACACACAAAATACTTATAAAAACCGAAACTACTATACCGATACCTACGATGACTACGTCCCCGACCACCAACCCCTTTCTTGGGCTGCCAACGATGCAGCAATTTCAAGAGGCTTTTAACGACCTCCGAGGGCAAATTGCCGCCCAACAAAGCCTCATCGATACTCAAGCAGCCCAGCTGCGAAACTTTTCGAGAACTGTCCCAGCTGTCCAAACCAATGTAGGGAATGTTGGAGTTGCCACTGGAATGGCCGCTGCAGGACTCATCGGAGTCAAGGCTGTAAAGCCTACTCCATTTGAAGGGACTCGAGGCGATGAAGCCCGAGCATTTATCTCATCCCTCCGCCTTTATCGGGCGTTAAACATCACAGCTTTTCCTACCGATACAACCTTTATTCTCTGGTCCTTAGCTCTCATCCAAGGAAAAGCACGCCCTTGGGCGCAAGTTGTCACCGACGAAGCGCTCGAAACCCTTGCGGAACCGAACGAACCGCACCCACTTTACGTCCTCGACTTTGAACAATTCGTCAAACACTTCTCGACCTCATATTACGACCTCGACGCAGAACGAGTTGCCGCGAGGAAACTCGAACTCCTCAAACAAATAGGACCAACCTCCGACTACCTCGGAGAATTCAGAAGACTTTGCCGAATTGCCGGCTACGAGATGAACACGTTCCAGACCATGCGAGCGTTTAGGAATGGACTAAAAGAGCATGTTAAAGACGAACTAGCACTAAGAGATGAACCAGCCACCTTCGACGCCCTTGCGGACCTAACAGTCCGCATCGACAACCGACATTGGGAACGACAACAAGAGAAAAGAAGTACCACAACAGCAAAACCAACACCCTTCTCACCTCTTCGCTCAACAACAAGTCAGGCGCCAAACTGGCACACGACGTCCGCTCCACCACGCTTGAATCCATTCAATTCTATGCGATCACCAACCATTACCGCTCCACCACCAGATCCAAACGCTATGGACATCTCTGGAGGAAAGAAACGCATCACTCCGCAAGAACGAGAACGCCGCGTAAAGAACAATCTTTGTATGTACTGCGGACAGGCTGGACACACAGTCCAAGCCCATCGACTTCCCCAGAGAATAAACGCAATCACCGCCGAAACACCCCCATACCCATGGGGGCAGTATGTACCGACACCAGTAACACAACAGTACTATGCTCCAGCGCAAGTACCGCCACAGCCATACTTCGCTGCGGCAACCTATCAAGCATCGCTTCCGCCACCACCACCACGACGATTACTTCCAACGGCACCACAGCACGTATCATCGCCATCCATCGCTTCCACAGTACCTGCTGCGCCGAAAGACAATCTTGTTGACTTGGATTTTTAAATATGCCCCGGACAAATGTTGTGCCTCCGAGGGCCCCCCGTGTAAAGTTTGGACCAAGACCATGTGTAAACATACGAGCTTCTGTATTACCGTACTCAGAGCAGAATGCAAGGCACTTAGTTATCGATACCACGCTTAACACAGGAAAAGTCACAACCCCGCACGCCATGATCGACTGCGGAGCAACAGGAATCTTTATCAATGAACGATTTGTCGCAAAGGAAAATCTCCCTAAAATCCCACGAGAATTTCCCTTACCAATCAAAGACATTGACGGACGATCACTCGGCACGGTCTCGCATCAGGTCAAAGGCACGCTTCGAGTACAGAACCACGAAGAAGAAGCATTATTCGACGTTGCACCCGTCGGACGCTATCCTCTTGTACTAGGATTGCCCTGGCTCCAAAAGCACAATCCTGATATTAATTGGTCTACTGGAAGAATTGTATTCGGCTCGGCACACTGCTCCGCTTACTGTCTAGATAAAGCACCTGACGTAGTCGCAAGAACGGATGACGCAATCGATCTTGTAGACCCAATGGATGATGACGAAGCAGACATATTCGCTATGGACATAGCCACCAAAAAGAACCTCTCGGCAGAAATCGCTTCTAAGCACAAGGAAGCACCAAAACCAATTGAGGAAATAGTCCCTTCTGAATACCACAACCTTCTTGACGTCTTTTCCAAAGAAAGCGCTTCGAAATTACCGGAACACCGTCGATATGACTGCGCGATCAATCTCGTAGAAGGAGCGGAATTACCAAAACCGTCTGGCCTTATCCCTATGTCTGACTCCGAACTCAAAGAACTTCGCGAATGGCTCGATGACATGTTGGAAAAAGGATTCATCACACCGTCAAAATCACCGATTGCTGCCCCTTGTTTCTTTGTACCCAAAAAA